>PVIA01011992.1:0-40682 GCA_004024845.1 Tonatia bakeri | reverse complement strand
GATCCCTGAAGCGAAACTGCTTTCATAGTTTGAAAATCGCTGATCTAGTCCATATGCCTCTTCCCCACCCTTCCTTTCTCTCCCTGCAGTGGGAGCCTGAGTTTGCTGGAGCAATTTCCTAATGTTTCATTTCGTTTGTGTCAGTGTGTACAACAGTGTGGTTCCTATCACTTCTTAGGAGGGCTGTTCTACAGCATTTCCTACAATTAGAAATAAAAGTAGGCTCTTCTTCCTAGCTCGTAATCAGAATTTAAATTTTATTACTTTATCTCATCTTTCTAGAACAGATTGTTCCCTTGCCTTTATGATAGTTGACTATACTTTAGAGTATACTTTTCAAATACACATTAATATTTGTACTAGTTATGTTCATTTTGTAACCAAAAATATATGTTTACTCTCATGTCTTTCCTATAGTCCCTAACCGTACCCTTGTACATTGGATTCTCTTGTTTTTTTTAATAATACTAATATTTAAGAACACTTTTAATTTTTCATTTGAATGCCAGCTACAAAAATCTTTAAAAGAACAAACTCATCCAAAAATGTGGAACTAATCTGCATATTGGAAGCACATGTCTCTCTTTTTTTTTTTTTTTGCTTTGGACTGATTCACTGCCTTTGATTGCCAGGATTGTTGGAGACACATGGACAAAAGAGAAAACAAGGATATTTTTCTGAAGCAACTCTGTTAGTTATCATCTTGTATGATGTTCCTAACTATTGTAATTCCAAGCATTAATTATGTTAAATCAGGATTAATAGTTAAGAAAAAGCTCGGAATTTTAAGAAAAAGAAAAATACACATGAAAAACTAATTCGTTCTTTTTAAAAGTGTCTATTGCCCAGACACCTTTCCTCTTTAATTCTTTAATTATATTCTTTCATTCTTTCCTCTCTTTTAAGCCCAGTCTGTGTGTATATCTGTCTCTCTCACACACACCTCCCAGCAGCAAAGAAATCGTTCTAACGGATGATGTTTATTAAATGGAACATAGTTATTGCACTCGAGCATGTTTGAGAGTCTCCTAATCTTATGACATGTTTCTAAAATAAATTGTATTAGTGCTCCTAGTAGGGAAGAGATAGATATTCCCTTTGAAAAAAACTTTCTAACCCTGGCTGGCGTAGCTCAGTGGATTGAGCGCGGGCTGTGAACCAGGCATCGCAGGTTCGATTCCCAGTCAGGGTACATGCCTAGGTTGAGTCCATGGCCCCCAGCAACCGCACATTGATGTTTCTCTCTCTCTCTTTCTCCTCCCCTTCCCTCTCTAAAAATAAATAAATAAAATCTTAAAATATATATATATATTAAAAAAACTTTCTAAGCATGATTATCCTTTTTGCTAAAAATTGCTGGGAGCAAAAATAACTGAGCCCCACCCTGCCTTCCAAGTGAATAAGTATTCCACTTCCTACTCTGGGCAAGCAAAAACTTGAGTCAGATGGCAAAGGCTTGGTCACCCTGTTGAGTGTGGTAGCCAGATTTCTTGCGTGTTGTAACGTGGAACAACAAGGAATCTTTCTAGGATCCTGTGCTCGGTTCCTCTGGAAAGGTTTCTCCTTCTTTTCTCCTTTTTACGTGGACTTTGTGTTAGAACAACATATCACCTTACTAAACACCATTTGAGATTCAAAACTGAGAAATAAGTTCTTATAAAATGGATCTTTTTCTGAGTGAGAATCACAAATTAATACCATTGGGCTGCAGACTTGTTGGTGTTGGTTTTAACTTGTACTTTTCTGGTCTTTTTTTCAGCTTGTGTTGAGAATAGATGACATATTTGAATCAAAGAGAGGGAAGAAGAGAGTAAAGTTACACCCTTACACTGGAAAAGATGTGCCTCCTTCAAAAGGTAAGAGTTGTTCCAGCTCCCCATAGCTATCAGCAGATGAGTGGAGAATCATTATATAACCTAATATTTGATGTGAATTATAATTTTTTGTTTACTTTCCTGTCTATCCCACTTAAATATAAAGCTTCTTTAGAATAAGGAACTTTTTAAAATTCTTCCTCAAGCCCCTTTTATTTAATTTTGTACCAAGTAGTAACTGTTGGATGAGGAAGTAGATAAATAATTACAAACCAGTGAGGCTAATTTTTATAGGTATATTGTATCATTATTTTGTAGTCCTAATTTGATTTATAGTCATTTATCAATATAGACTCTTTCAGTAGAGAAATAAAAATATTATTAGGTATATATAGACTGAAGGTATGTGGTATTAACTTATAGTCATCTTATAAGTTCCATAGTTTTATCTTTCAGATGCCTAGACAAAACTTATATTGTCTTTCAACATCCAGAGTGAATTATTAGAATTTTCTTAAAAATTTATATAAGATTCTTAACTTGGATGTCTGGCAAAGAATATGCAAAATTTAGCAGTTTTTGTCTGAGAGGTTCATAAGTGAGAAACAATAGCCAAGTCATACCAGAATCCCAGGCTGACCTTGGCCTTCACCCCCTGGAAAACACCAGGGCCTGCATACCCAGTAGACAGCTACAGACCTTGTCAGAGCACCATCTCCCTGCCTTTCCACAGCTGATTTCTTATGGGGTGTGGGAGTCCGTGGTCACAGCCAGTCCTTGCAGCTTACTGGCCTGGGTGAATCCCTCCCGTTAACCTGTCAACAGCAATCGAGGCCCAAGTACAAGAAGTGTACTCAGCCCACACAAAGGGTACACCTCGAGCACCCAGCTTGGATGATAGGGGAGGCTGTGCTACTGGACCTTTTAGGATACCTACTGCATTAGGCCACACAACCAAGACATGGAGTCAAAGCAGTTCTACCTAATACATAGAAACAAACACAGGGAGGCTGCCAAAATGAGGAGACAAAGAAACATGGCCCAAATGAAAGAACAGGTCAAAACTCCAGAAAAAGAACTAAGCAAAATGGAGATAAGTAATCTGCTGCAGAGTTCAAAACACTGTTTATAAGGATGCTCAAGGAACTTAGTGAGGACCTCAGCAGCGTGGAAAGATCCAATCAGAAACAAACGACACACTATTTGAAATAAAGAACAATTTACAGGGAAACAACAATAGAAGGGATGAAGCCAAGAACCAAATCAATGATTTGAAACATAGGGAACCAAAAAATAACCAATCGAAACAAGAAGAAGAAAGGAATCCAAAAAAAATGAAGATATTGCAAGGAGCCTCTGGGACAACTTCAAGGGTTCCAATATTTACATCATAGGGATGCCACAGGAGAAGAGAAAGAGCAAGAGATTGGAAATCTATCTGAAAAAATAGTGAAAGAAAACTTCCCTGATTTGGTGAAGGAAATAGACATGCAAGTCCAGGAAGCACAGAGAGTCCTAGACAAGATGGATGCAAAGACGCCCACTCCAAGACACATGATAATTAAAAGGTGCAAGGTTACAGATAAAGAGAAGACCTTAAAAGCAGCAAGAGAAAAGCAGTTAGTTACTTACAAGGGAGTTCCCATAAGACTATCAGCTTTGTAGGCTAGCAGGGATTGGGGAGAAATATTCAAAGTCATAAAAGCAGGGACCTACGGCCAATATTGCTCTGCCCAGCAAAGCTATCATTTAGAATCGAAGGGCAGGTAAAGCGTTTCCCAGACAAGAAAAAAACTAAAGGAGTTCATCACTACCAAAGTAGTATCATATAAAATGTTAAGGGGATTTATTTAAGATAAAAAAGATCAAAACTTTAAACAGTAAAATGGCAAACAAAAAATACGTATCTATCAATAATTGAATCTAAAATACTAAGCAAACAAGAACAGAGACAGAATCATGGATATGGAGAATATTTTGATGGTTGCTAGATGGGAGGGGGTGGGGGAGAATGGGTGAAGAGGTGAGAGGATTAAGAAGTACAAACAGGTGTTACAGAATAACCATGGGGGTGTAAAGTACAGTGTGGGAAATGGAGTAGCCAAAGAACTTACATGCATGACCCATGGACATGAACAATGGTGGGGGGATTGCCTGAGGGAATGGGGGGTGCTACGTGGGAGAGGGCAAAGAAGGGAAAATCAGGATAACTGTAATAGATAATCAATAAAATATAATATAAGTAGGTTAATAGTGATCTCTTATATGTAAGCTTCATGCCTTGTGGACTAGGTACATTTTAGTAAGTTTAGCTCTAAGACTAGTTTTTTTTTTTTTTAAAGATTTTATTTATTTATTTTTAGAGAGGGAAGGGAGGGAGAGAGAGAGAGAGACATAAATGTGCGGTTGCCGGGGGACTTGGCCTGCAACCCAGGCATGTGCCCCGACTGGGAATCGAACCTGCGATGCCTGCTCCACAGCCCGCGCTCAATCCACTGAGCTACACCAGCCAGGGCTAAGACTAGTTTTTGAAGAGCCACATTCTTTTGTCCCTGCATCATCATTGAAAAGAAAAAAATTCAGCAGTGTGAATTACCAGCTTCTACTGCACACACGCAAAAGCAGTCCCTAAGTTGTAACCCTTCCCTACAAGATTCTGGGGGAGGCATGGCTCAAAGAAAACATGCCTTTATTCGGTCTCTGTGACTGACTCCTCCAGTGGACCAGAGGAATTTCTCTCACGCCTGAGGACCTCCCGGCTCCACGGTCACTGTTCTCAGATTTTTGTTTTCCTCCTTTAGCTTTTGTCTGTTTATTAACATGCCTAGTAGAACCAAATAATTATATTTACCTACTCCGTCAGTACATGCTAAGCTTCACTGAATCTGTTCCAACCTCAACATTTCTTACATTTTAGTTATCAGGCATTGCAGAATGATTTAGTATCATTCTCCGATTCTGTCATTACAATTTGGTGGATTGAAGTCACATATAAAAAAGGACCAACCTAGTACTTTCTTGATTGCTACAGATTCTGAGAAGATTTTCCTATTGGCTTATAAATCCCTAAACCTTCATTCAGTGTCTCAGAATCCAAGTCACTTAAATGAACTTTTATAAGGTCTTTTCCGTTATACTGCCTTCCCTCTCTTGCCCCTTTTTTTCCTTCTGTCCAGACCCTTCATAGGCTCCCAAAAGGTGCCTGGTGCTAAGGGGACAGACAGGACTCAGAACTTTTGTTCCTCCATACTGAACAATGTGTTATAGCCCCAGGATACTTTTGGTCATGGTGGTTACCTTGAAGTTACAAAAATGTATCATACATAATATTTTAAAAAGCTACTTTTTCTGTAACATCTCTTATGTACCTTCCCCCCTAGCTTATGAACAGGCAGTTATTTTTTAATAATATTCTCATTCCTTATTATAAATTAAAATGAGCACAGCAAGAAGTTCTAATATTTTAGAATAACATAAAATGAAAAGCCCAATTTCCCCAAACCTCCTCCTCCTACTCCCAGAAAATTCTATGTGTGTGCAAATATTTTTGTCTACCCAAATAGTATAGTTTTATACCAGACTTTGTATGTCTTGCTTAAAAAAAAACAACCACATAACTGATGTATATTTTGGATACACAGAGCTGTACTACATTTCTTTGTAGAAAATTAAAGGAATTTTATTTAGCTGGTAGACATTTTGGCTGTTTTTAACATTTTAGTTAACCTGTGGATTAATATAACCTGCTTGATTTTATATATATATATATGGAATTTAAGTATATATATTTATATATATGGAACTTAAGATATATAAATATCTTAAACATATGTATTTATAAATATATGCTGCAATATACATCTTTTGCTTATATTTTTGTATATTGGAAAGAACACATCTGTAGAACAGGTTTCTAGCAGTGAGCTTAATTAAAGAATATAAGCATTTAAAATTTTTGTAGCTGCTGTTAAGTTGTCCCACAAATTGTAACACTTTATGTTTCTGTGAACAGCATTTGAAAATAACTTTTCTCATAATCTTTACTGTGCTTTATTAAAGCTTTTAAATTTTTGCCACTATCATAATTGAAAATTGTACCTTATTTTAATTTGCATTTTTAAAATTATGAATTTGGACAATTATGTTTATCAGTACTTATAAATCTTTTTTCTATAGATTGCCTCTTTTACCCTTTATTCATTTTTCCATTGAGCTATATTTTTCTTATTCATTTGTAACAGTTTTTTTTTTAATTTTATTTATTTATTTTTAGAGAGGGAAGGGAGGGAGAGAGAGAGAGAGAGAATGAAACATCAATGTGCGGTTGCTGGGGGCTATGGCCTGCAACCCAGGCATGTGCCCTGACTGGGAATCGAACCTGCAATGCTTTGGTTCGCAGCCCGCGCTCAATCCACTGAGCTACGCCAGCCAGGGCTTGTAATAGTTTTTTAATATTTAGAAACTGAGCCTTGTGTCTGCATTGTGTGTTACAGAGATGTTCCCAGTTTATTGCTCACCTTTTGAATTTCTAATGATGTTTATATTTGACACAAATTTTACATTTTTATATAATCAAACATATTTTTTTAAATTTATGACTCCATAGGCCTTGTTTTTTCCTGATACATTTAATTTTTTTCTCTTTGTTTACATTTATTTTATTTTGCTTTAACTTTTCAGACTTAATCTTAGAAATTTTCCATTCACTTCTAAAACACCCCCACGTAAAGCATGGCCCTTATTCTCAGAAAAACTTAAAATCTGTTCGGGAAAAGTAAGAGCAATCTAAAGTGGTCTGATACTGTAAGGATTCTGAGTCAAGAGTTCAGTTTGGCCTAGAGGTAGCTTAGAGAATTGCAAAGGAGTTACAGTTTTCTTCATAAACTTCTTTGGTAAGTAACCCTCTTAACCCAACATTCCCCATTATCCTAAATTCATCGCTGTTCTGCACTGGGGTTTTTGTTCAGCCTTTGACACCTTGCTCGGGAATTGAAAGATGAGGATACACGTGTAGACACAGCAGCCGTGCGGAACCAGACTTCATAACTCCGGTCTGAACTGCTGTGAGCATCTAGAGTTAGAGGAGAGGGGCGTGAGGAGAGGGGAGTGCGGAGGGAGAGGAGGACATAGAGCAGTTTCTCCCTGAGCCGCTTACTCTCTTTCATGACTGTGCTGCCCTGACTGCACGAAGTGGTTGGAGACAGGCCCAGCATTCCTGCCTCCAGCCTGCAGGTCTGTGGCGGTTTTCTGTCATTCTCACCCCCATGTACTTCCTGCTCTTGGATAGCACAAGTGGAAACTGCTTCTCTTTTTTCAGGTGAAACCAGCGGGAACGAAAGTGATGCCGAGTATCTGCCAAAAAGTGAGTGAGTCAATGGGCTGCTCCCATTCTCGAGATGATCACGGTCATAGGTGGGGTGGCCCCTGCCTTCGTGATTAGGCGTGTTTTTCCTGCGGAAGTTTCATTCCGTAGGTGATTCTTCACTATAAGAGCCTATTGAGATTTAGGGGACCGAGCTGCGCACTGCCAGATGTCTGACAGCATTAGACATCTCCCGTGGTGGAGTGAGGCAAGCCCGTATGGTTCTTAAGATGGAATGTTCTTAAGGGAGTGGCTGAGCTGCGTGTTCAGACGTATGCGTAGAAATTTCCCAGCAGCCAAAATAGGGGATGTGTGAATCACCCTCTGAGACAAATACTTAGCAATAAATATCTGATTTTTCATAGTCACTTGAGTGTAATTAAGTAACTTTGATATCTCTGACACTGAGACAGAAAACACTGATCTGTTTCTCATGTGTGGGCATTTATATTCCAAATTACTGTGCCATTTACTTTCTGTTAGAATATAGCATATGCCCTGCATTTTGGGCTGTATTTGTTCAAATACTGCATCGTGCTCGATACCCTTTCTTTAACAGATCTTCCCAGCAAGTTCTTTAGTTCCTGCTTAACCAACTGGCATATGAGGCATGGAAAAAGTGGGAGACATGAATAATCAAAGCTGAGTGCAGAGCCGCTCCAAGTCTGATACCCTGATCTTGTGATTAACAGTCAGGTGCTCCCTCCACTGGCCTGAATTGCTTCAGGTGTTTGATTCTATAGCCTGACTGAAGGTGAAACTGAAGTCAGCATCAGATTCAGCCTGGACGTGGACAGATGACTAATTTAGTGCTGTTGCGACTGAGAACCAGTACCCAAAATTGTCTTGACTTGAACTGAGCCTTTGGAATAAGTAAAACTTTTCCTAGAGCACTGAATGTACTGGATAATTCTGGGTAACCACTCCTAGATGTATTTTTGATCCGTGTAACTCTTTTGGGGGCGGAATGCATCATATTTCAAAAAAAAACAATTAGTCAGAGGGTGAGTCTTTCCATCATTGGCACAGAATGACACACAGGCGCATCTCTGGGCCCCTTGGACTATCACTTCTGCGAGTACCACATGTTCCCTGGTGGGGACTACCCCAAATTGTTCCTGATTGCAGATAAGTGAGAATTAAGGATAAATGCTTCCACTTTTGAGTGGTATTGCTCATACTGTTTAAATAGTATGCCTCCGTAATTTCATTCTTTTGAGAAATAGTCTGCTAATGATTTTTCCTTCTACTTCCATTTTTTCCTCTTGCATTTAGCATCCTTTATTGTTATAAGCACATGTCCATTGTCAGAAATATGTGTCAAGGAGAGAAGGGAAAGAACAGTTTCTTTCATCTGAGGCTAGTATTGTTTTCATTTTATCAGACTCGTCCCTTTGTGTACTTGCCCTCTGTCAGACTCAGCTCTTTTCTCAGACCTTCCTCCTCCCTGCCCCCCAATGTCACCTTTCCAACAGTGGCATCTTTTGTCAGGCCAGTGCTTTTGCCTGACACATTCTGTGTGACCTGCTGTTGTGCCATCCGAGATGGGATAGCAGAGAGTCACACAGAGTATCAGTTGGGACACAGAACATCAGTTGCAACACAGGGCCCCTCGACGCTTGTGAAAATCTGCACTTGACCCTCAGTCATGTCATAGCCCTAACAGGCATGTCTGTGTGGCAGACATTGGTTAGTCAGCATACATTCAGCAGTGACTGGTGAAGGTTAGTCCCCCAGGGGTTGTGACCTCTGGGTGCTAGAGGGAAGCTGAGGCCACCAAGGAAAACCAAGGCGCCATGATGTCATTGCAGATCGCCACAAGCGCTTAGCACAGCTGCAGCAGTCTTCCAAGCGGAACCCCCACTACCAGACCTTGGAGCGCGATCTCATTGAGTTCCAGGAGCAGCAGCTGTTTGAGCTTTTTGTGGTGGTGTCTCTACAGAAGAAGCCGTCAGATATAAGCTACGTTCCCCAGGTCATACAGCAGTTCCCGAGCAAGGTGGGTACTGGCAGGCCAGGAGGCTCTCCGGAACGCTCCTGCGTCTCTGCGTGCACTTTCTTCGTCTCCTCTCCCGTGTCATTATCTCAGTCAGCACTTAGTGGTGCAGTACTTCCTGTAGGGCCTGATACAGGACTCTGACGACATCTCATGTGGGGCAGGGGCTGCAGCCAACGGGGAAAAGAGCTCATTTTCCAAGTTTGGTTTTTTTTTTTTGCTGTTTACTAAGGGACCTTTAGCAAGTTACAAAGCCTCAGTTTTCTCGTCCTTAATGAGGGGTAATTTGTGTGACAGAACAGGGCAGCAGCTTAGAGCAGGAACCCAAGCTAACTGTCCATGTATGCCACTTACTAGCCCTGTGACTCTGAGCAATTACTTAGTGCTCTTTGCCTCAGTTTCCTCGTTTGTAAAATGGAGGTAATCATAAGACAGCCCGCTCCCCTGAGTTGTAGCGAGGACCAAATGGACTGTGTAAGGCCCTTAGAACTGCGTCTAGCATGCAGTAAGCCCTACATAATGTTAGCCACACTAGTGGGGATTTAATGACATGGTGTATGCAGAGTGCAGTTCCTGGCGCATAGTAAGCTCCTGATAATTGCTGGCTATTATTAGCCACACTATTTGATTTGCTCTGCCTTTTTCAAAACGTGATTGATTCATTCATTTCACCAGGTGTTTCTCAAACAGCCCTGTTGGCCCATAGTAGGTGCTAGGAACACAAATGAAAAGGTCTCCTTGGCCCCTGCCCAGGCTGAGCATCTAACACAGACCTCAGGTGTGGTGCTGAGCCCTGCAGCAGCAGATGCAGAGTGAGAACAACGACCAACCAACACATCTGGGCTGCACTCTGGCAGCCTCTGAGCAAATGAACCTAGAGACTTTTTTGGTAGTGTTTCTGTAAAAATAATAATAAATTTTTGGGTGCCAGTGCTTCGGAATCAACTTTCACATTAAAATCTAGTATTTCTGCTTTTTCCTGAGACTGGAAAGGCCACCAGCACTCAGTCTACATTCCCCAGTGGCAGGAATTGGCTGAAGCAGAGTGGCCAGGACTGTGCACAGGCATGTGGCTGGCACCGTCACACAGGCCCCTCACTCAGAAGGGCCCTGTGCTGGGCATGTCATGCTCTGCAGTCACCACCGCAGTTCTTCCTTTTGTTTTTGAACCTCTGTTTCCTAAGTGAGGTTTGATGGGACAAGGAGGCATGTACCTGCTCTTAAATCCTCAGTTCATGCGTGCTCTCACCTCTTGCCACCTCCCCGGGGTTGGTTCTCTACCTGTCCTCTCCCCTGACTCTGGTTTCCTGGGCCCTATCTGACTTTGCTCCTTCTGTCCCCACTCAGTGACTACTGCCACCTTCTGTCCCTGGCAGGGACTGGAGCATAAGCGTGGAGAGGGTTGGGATTAGGCGAGCATTGCCCACAGTGTCTCTAGGCAACACGGAGCGAGACCCTCCCTGCCCTGAGGGGCTGGCACGGCCACTCGTGTTCAGGGGGAGACTTGGTGGGGCAGGAACTTCTACCACCCCCAGTGCAAGGAACAAGCACACCCCGGTGTGGAGGCTACAACCCCGTGGGGTTGCCCAGCTGCCGTGGGTCAGAGCAGCAGGCCTGTGAGAAGGTGAGATGCCTGGCTTAGCCTCCTCACCTCCAGTCTGGACAGTGTCTGTGTCTGGAAGCCCAGCAGCTGGTGGGCCGCTCCTGCACCAGGGTGTAGCCAGGGCTCCAGGGTGCCTGTGAGAGCCGGCTTTGGAGCCCAGGCTCCTTGTACCTGAGGGAGCAGGGCATTGAACAGCAAATAAAAATGTCATTACGGGGTGAAAAGCCACAGATGAAAAAGTTTTATATCTTATTTATGTTTAATTTGTCCTGCTCTTTGAACAAGGGGCTCATGGTTCACCTCGCACTGTGCTCTGTGGGTGATGTCGCTGGCCCTGGGGAGGCATGCTCCCTTCAAACGGGAGCTCTTGCTCACTCTCCAGCTCCCTGAAGCCCTTCTCTCATTCAGTTACTTGCTCAGCCCTATTAGGACCTGAGCAGGGGTTTACAGCCCTCAGTTACGTGTTTCGTTAAAACAGCCAGTGAAGAACAACTGTACTAGAGTCTCAGGGACATTTCCTGTACAGATGCTCATTTTAGAAGGAAACCCTCAACACCACCCTTCTACAAGTAAATCAGTTGAATTTTTTATAAAATTCCTCATCGCATCTGAGAGCGGTGGCCCTGCTCAGGAACAGAGTCCCATTAGAGTCCAAAATACTGTAATCTCAATAGTCTTGGGGAATCAGATGTTGCAGAAAGAGGAGCTTAATTTTTCCCCCTAGTTTTGGTCAGTCTTATATTTGCGGAGAGAAATCTTGAGGTTGAACCTGTTTTCAACACAGCTTGATTTAATGGGCTCAGAACCTGATATGGCTCCAGTTGCCTCTGGCAGTGACTCCTGTGTCTCTGAGCAAGTTGCTTAACGTCTTTGTCCATTGGGTGTCTGTAAGTCAGGGAGGGAGCGTGCTGACCGAGCCCCTCTCTGTCTTCCTGCAGGAAACCGTGAATGAAGATGATTATGAATCATTTAGCAGTGTGAAAATAATGGTGTGGGACAACTCAAATTCTGTTAGAATGCTTTTCCATTTCTTAAGAATTTAATATCCAAGAGACCCAGAATGGTTGCATGATTGCTTTAGAAATTAAAGGAGAGAGAACTTATCTTGGTTACATGAAGGCAGTGTGGCAGTTAGGCTTATTATCTGCTTGTTTTCCATGCTAACTTTTCCATGTCTTTCGGTTTAACTGAACTTAAGACTGTCCTTTAAAAGAGCACAATACCAGATGTGAACAAAAGGATCTTCCATGCTAAAACTTTACAGGAAGTTGCAAACCAGTAGTTAGGAAGCAAAGATTACATGCTAAGGGAAGTAATTATATATGAGGTGGATTCTAAAAATTTCTTTTTTGAACAACATTCATCTGCCTTTTCAAAACATCTCTGATTATTGATCAGAGTTAGGTTTTTACCATCAGTACATCATGGAATAGATTTTTATTTAGCTCGTGTTCCATGTTTGGTTGTCCCTCTTACCTCAGATTACAGGACCTCCACAATGCCATTTCTATGTAAAAGTAGGATTTTTTTTCTCAGCACCATTGTTCTCAGTGCATCTTCAGTGGTTGCCAGTCCTGGCCTTCCTGTTTGGTTACACTGCACGAAACCGTGCTGAGACGGCTACTCGGGAAATTTTCTTTTCCCGAGACCAGGCTGAGCTTTGCTATTTCTGTTCTCCATTTACACAGAACGGGAGTCACCTGCATCATTATCTTTTTCAGAGTGATCACGGCTTTAAGCAATCCAAGGACACTGAGGAGAGGCTCAAAGTTATCCCCAAGTTCTGTTTCCCTGATTCAAAGGACTGGGCTCCAACCACAGAACTGAAGAGGTAAACAGGCTCCTTCATCTGATTTCTGGGTGTTGGGTCCACAAAGGTAAAACCAGAGTGCTTGAGAAACGGGTCAGGCCAGCAGTGACGCCCTGCGGCCTATAGCAGGTCAAGGATGCACGGGAGGAAAGGAAGACACAGAATTAGAACATTTCCTCTGGGGGGCTCGAAAAGAAAAACACAGAATGGTGTCAAAGGGAAAGCAAGTTTCAGAGTCTCTCCATTTTGCCAATTCTGCAGGGAAAAGAGTTCCACTTTATGTACAGTCAGAAACGCCACCAAGTGGTTGGAAAAGGAAAAAAGACTTGACCTTAAGGACACAGAAGCAGATAAAACAGAGCACTGTTCATGTTTCTTGGTTCTCCAAGTTGGTAGAAGCCACAGCCCAGGTCACATGGGCCCCCGCAGGACCCGTACAAAGGGGGGCTCCCATTTAGGGTATGGAGTGTATTGAGAGGGGATGTATTTCTTCCCAGGAGCTAGAGAAAAATACCATATTCAATTAATAAGCCATCGATGTCTGTGAGTCCTGCGTGTAAATCAATATCTGCTTTGGTCAAAACTATAATTACTGATCACGCCTTTGGGACTGCACAGTGTGGCTGTGTGAACCATGTCGCATGCGGACGACCTGCTGGGAGAGCCTCAGCTGTCGCCCAAGGAGCCCTGCCCTTCCACCCTGGGTCGCCTCCAGGCTAAGCCGCTGCCTCCTGTAACCAGTTTAGCCTGATTGCCCCGCTCTCTCCGAGCCATCAGTGCTGTGGCTCTGTGCTGGCAGCTACCCTGCCAGCCGTGCGGCCGCTTCCTTCAAGTCGCCCTGGCTGCTCGTGGTTGGCGTCGCCCAACCCAGCCCACCCCACCCCCACCCAAATCAGTTATGTGTGTTTATTCTAGCATATTCAGGAAGTACAGATAAGTAAATAAAAAGCAGAATTAGAAATCACTGGCATTCTGGTTACTCAGAGACAATGGCTGTAACTATTTCGGCATATTTGGCCAACATATTGCCAAAATCTTTAATTTTGGCCATACATGGACATACGTATTTATTGTTCAAATTTGGACTTTTTCATTATTTTTTATCTTCATCTGAAGACATCTTTCATTGCTTCTAAAGATAGAGAAAGGGGAGGAGGGGAGAGAGAGAGAGAAACATTGGTCAGTTGCCCACTCATATACACCCCGACTGGGGATTGGACCTTCAACCTGGGTATGCGCCCTGACCAGGATTCAAACCTACGACCTTTTGGTCCCTGGGATGATGTTCCAGCCAACTGAGCCACATCAGCCAGGGCTGAACTTCCTTATTTTTTTTAATTCAAACTTATATTTGTGGTTTCTAAAATGTTGATCTACAGACCATTTTCTTGCTACACAATGAAAACCAAAGGCAAAGAGAATCACCGCCTGGATTTTTTATTATTAATGAACTCACTTCTTGGGCATCTTTAGGTCTTCTTTTCATAAATTATCTCTGCGTATTTTCTGCCTGTGTTTCTAATGAGAAATTGGTGATTTTCCTGTTAATTTTATATATTAAGGATACTATCCTTTGCCTATCACTGTTCCACATGACCTCCCAGAACTAAATAGAAGAATTTGGAAGGGAAAAATAGCTTATCACGATCATTTATAGCATCCCGATGTGTTTGACTCGATTGTACATTCAACAAGTGGAAAACAGGCTTGATGAATAGCTAGACTGGGAAAGTGAGAAAGTGAGAGGAGGCAGCAGCACCATTAGCCGCTCGTCCTGTGCCTTCCCTATCACCCCGGTGCAAGGCAAGGCAAGGCATTCTCTGGGCCGGGGTTCCTCCCTCGGGAGCAGTGTGATTTGCAATAAATGTAATAGTAATGCTTCCTCTTACATCACGTGACTGCTGCTAGACTCTATTGTTTGATTTTTTGTTCCACGAGGAATGTCATAAATAGTTGTTTGCATCTCAAACTAGTTCCTGTTTGTTTCAGTGAAACATTCTCCTTTGTCTTAACTGGTGAAGATGGGAGCCGGTGGTTTGGTTACTGTAAGAAGCTTCTGGTAAGTTTCAGACTCGTGCTGCAGGCAGGGTTGATCAAGGAGCAAGAGTTACCCTGGGAATTCAGAAACTCTGTATGCGGTTGAGTTCCAGGGCGACTCAGCAACCTGTGTGTTCCAGAAGCCATGTGAGCTTTCACAGGAAGAGCAGGGCGGGGGCCAGTTCCAGAGCATTTGACTGTTTGTTCGTAATAGAGAAAGAAACCACTGACCTCGTGGCCGCCTCAGTCTGGATGTACCTGAGGAATGGAGTACACATGAGCCCGTCGAGAGAGCTCGGAGTTACTCTCTTCTTGCTTGAATGCCTCCACTACACCTGGCATAATCGTGCTATCATTCTTTAGTATTTTCCCATCGCTCAGTGTTCAGGGAGGAGGAAAACCTGGATTTCTGCTCTGTATTAAAGAGTATTAAGAGAGTATTAGTAGTCCAAATTAGTAAAAACTTGTGTTGCTTACGTGTTGCTTTGTCGGGGTTTTTTTCTTTTAGCCAGAAGGCAAAGGAAAGCGGCTCCCTGAGGTTTACTGCATGGTCAGTCGCCTGGGCTGCTTCAACCTCTTTTCAAAGGTGAGTGGAGAGGTGAAAACTGTTCTTTCTGAGCTCTGGGTGCAGCTAGGTTTCTGATGATGTCACCAGCAGCGTTAAGGGGCATGGACTTCATCACACTGCTGTAGAAAGGGCTCCCGTGAGGAAGGGACAGCCCCAGGTTTGAAGATTCACACTGCAATCTCTGACCTGGATGCTCGTGCCCTGTCCTCTTATTTTGGTTTGCTGGACCTCCCAGCTTAAAGGAGCACATAGCCTGAAGCTCATCTTGTCTGTCCTTCCCAGACCCCAAACTGCAGGATGTCATTGCCAGTGTCACCTTCTTTGCTTCTCCCTTAGTGAGATAAAAGGGGCTCCTCATCTAAAAATAAGTTGATTAATGACTTTTCTTAGGGATATAAAGGTACCCCCAAGAGATGTGATGCATTTAATGAACTTTAATTGGTTGCTGAAGCTTCAGTGTCTTAAGATCTGTTGGTGTTCCCTTTAAGTTTGCGTACCAGGTCTGGCAGCTGTTGATAGGATTGGTTGACATTTCTGAACTGAGTTCCTAATGAACTGACCCGTTTTGGGTGTGCAGATTTTGGATGAAGTAGAGAAGCGGAGAGAGATGTCTCCAGCCCTGGTTCACCCCTTCATGCGAAGTGTCATGGAAGCTCCCTTCCCTGCTCCTGGCCGCACCATCACGGTCAAGAGCTACCTCCCTGGCGCCGGAGACGAGGTCAGTCAGCTCTCCACTAGAGGTTTGGTGGCTGCCAGAGAGCGGCCTGACGGCAGGGGGCAGATGGCAGAAGCCTTAGGGCATAGGTTCACTTCTCCCCAAACTGTATGGGATGGTCTAGTCCCACAGAGCATTGGGGAAACATCCAGGGCAGCCCCTTGGTAATGACAATTTCAGACATTATGGTAAATTGTGATACATGAAGATTATACACTCTATTGTCAGGTGAGACAAAGGATTTTACCAGAAATTCACAAATTACAAAGCTAAGGCGTTGGGTCTTGGGGTTAGGGTAGGCAGCTTCAGGATCTCCGTGTAGCAGGCCCCCTTCCTGAATGGTACCTGTGAAAGATGGCAGGACCCGTTGGTGTTGTCCACCGGGTTGTATCAGCCCCGTCCATGTGCTTGCATTCCAGTCCATCGAGCTCTGCCGACCGCTGGACTCCCGACTGGAGCACGTGGACTTCGAGTGCCTGTTCAGGTGCCTGAGTGTGTGCCGCCTCGTCCGGGTCTGCGCCTCCCTCCTTCTGGAGCGAAGGGTGATCTTTGTTGCCAACAGCCTCAGGTGAGCAATAAGTAAGATATGTCACTTCCTACTGGTGTTGGACGTGTTTTGACTGTTTTTAAAGTTGGGCATATTAAAAAACTGGAGGATCTCCATCAGTTACCTAATGTTCTCGTGACACGGATAATTCCAAACGGTAAATACCCCAAACCTGTATGCACGAGGCTACAGCAGGGACTTTTGGGTGTTGCAATTAATTCATGTTTCTAAATGTGTTTTGCTTAAGCTGTTAAAAATTGGCATTGCCTTTCTAAGTACACACTGATTTTTAGTAATATAAATTGGAAGGCAGAGCTGGACTGAGATGAAAGATTTTCAGTAAATTGTTCGGTTTGAAATGTCAAAAATGTATGAGCAATCACAGAATTGTTCATCTGTGACCACTAACCGGCATTAACTTGTAATTCTGTTACATAACCTCTGAATGCCTTCCCTGTGTTACGCCGTGTGTGACGCCGTTCGCTCTCTCTTCCGGCCAGCACCCTGTCAAAATGCGGCCATGCTGTGGTTGCCACACTGTACCCCTTCACCTGGCAGCACACCTACATCCCGGTCCTGCCAGCGTCGATGATCGACATTGTGTGCTCCCCTACGCCGTTCCTCATCGGCATCCTGGCCTGCTCCTTGCCCCAGCTCCGGGACCTGCCCATCGAGGAGGTGAGCCGCACGGCACCCTGTGGGAAGCCTGGCGCTGGCGTGAACACAGTGGTCTGTGAGAGTGATGCGGCTGTGAATGAGTATCCATACGCAGTTGTCATTGGTACATTAAGCTGTCATGTTTCTGTATCTTTTTATTAAAGTGCTACAGTACACATGAATTTATTGTGCACACGTAACTTACTTAGAGTAGTGAACTGTGGGCTCATTCTTTTGTTATTTTGGTTAGGTTGTTTTGTTTTTTAAGTCAAACATAAAAACTACTCTGGGTTAACTTAAAAAAGTGTTTCAAATATGACACGCATAGCCCTGGTGGTGTGGCTCGGTGGATTGAGTGCTGGCCTGCAAACCAAAGGGTCGCTGGTTCAATTCCCAGTCAGGGCACATGCCTGGGTTGCAGATCTGGTCCCCAGTAAGGGGCAAGTGAGAGGCAACCACACATTGATGTTTCTCTCCATCTATTTCACCCTCTCTTCCCCTCTCTAAAAATAGATAAATAAATAATTTATATGGCACATGTAGATGAGTGCCCAAAACAAAATGCACAGCTCGGTGTGTTATCACAGTGCCACTCACGTAACCAACACTGAACAGAATGGAAACGTGCCTGCCCCCAGAAGTCCCCTTCGCGCCTCCTTTTAGTCACCGTCCCCTTCCCCGCCCCCAGCCACAGGTAGTCGCTGTCTAGACTTTCATGGTGTTTGTGTACTTGTGTTACTTTATAGTGTTACATCCTAGGCATGCATCCCTAAACAATATAGTTCAGTTCTGCCTGATTTTAAGCTTGATGTTACATCAAATATATGGACTTTAAATATATATAAAATTTTGAATGGCTTCTTTTGATCAACATTATGTCTGTCAGATTCATCCATGCTGATGAGCTTAACAGTGATTTGATCGTTGCAGTTTTGTGCCATATTCCATGAATGCATGAATGCACCAGTTCTCTATCCATCCCACAACTGATGGATATTTGAGCTGTTTCCAGATTGGGCTTATTATGAATGATGCTGCTGTAGATACTCTCGTACATAACCCTTGGTACATATGTGCATGCAGTCCTATGGCTATATACTTGGAAATGGAGTTGCTGGGTCATAGGGCAAGCCTACCTTCAACTTCAGTAAATAAAGTCATACTGTTTTCCAAAATAGCCGTGCCGGGCTAAACTCCCTCCAGCAGTGTAGGAGAGCTCCTCTGGCCCCACATCCTCACCCACAGGACTTGGTACCATCGGTCTGTGTAACTTGGCCTCTCTGGGGCGTTCAGTGGTCTCGTTGTGGTCTAGTTTGCATTCCTTGACTACGGTTGAGGGTGAGCATCTTCCTGTACGTCTATCGACCCTTTGAATTATCATCTTCTATAAAATTTGTTGTCTTTCTGGACTGTTCACCCTCATTGATTGGTAAGAGGCCTCATTATATTTTACATACCAGCCCCTTTATGGCTTGCCTTTGTATTCCCCAAAACGGTAATTTTTAATTCACAGTTCTTAATTTTAATATATTCAGAACTATCAGTCTTTTCCTTTACAGTTGGAGTTCTTTGTGTACGAAGTACTTCAGGGTTTTTTTATATTAACTTCATGGAGATGTCCTCCCCCATCATCTCCTGGAAGCTTTGGAGGCTTTATTGTTGTGCCCTTAATCTTTGGTCCTGAATCCTAGGATTGGATTTTTTTGTATATGATGGGAGGTAGATGTTGTTTCATTTTTTGTCATATGAATAGCCAACTCTCCTAGTACCATTGATTGAAAGGACTGTTATTCCCCATTACTCTGCTGGGGTAACCTCCCCACCCCCCAGATTTATTGATATGTAATTAGCTAACAACATCGTATTAGTTTAAGGTCTACGAAATAATGATTTCACATATGTATACATTGTGAAATGATTACCACAATAAATTTAGTTAACATTCATCACCTCACATAGTTACACACTTCTTGTGATGAAAAGTTTAAGATCTACTCTCTTAGCAACTTTGAAGAATACAGTACAATTTTGTTCACTAATCCAGGACTTACTTATTACCAGAGTTTGTGCCTTTTCACCAACCTCACCCATTTCACCCATCTCTGGTAACCCCCAGTCCCTTCTTTGTATCTGCGAGTTTGTCTGTCTTAGATTCTACATGTAAATGAGACTATACATTGTTCATTTCTCTCTGCCTGCCTTATTTCCCTTAGCAGAATGCCCCTCAGGGTCCATCTGCGTTGTCACAAATGGCAGGATTTCATTTTCTGTGACTGAGTAATCTTCCATTGTGTGTATGTATGTACACATACACTTACAAATACATATATGTAAAGCATCTTCTGTATCTACTCGTCTGTCAGTGGACACTGAGGCTGCTTCCATGTCTTGGCTGTTGTAAACAAGGTTGCGATACATATGGGAGTGCAGGCATCTTTTCAAGGTAGTGATTTTATTTCCTCTGGATGAGTGCCCAAAGTGGAATTACTGGATCATATGGTAGTCCTAGTTTTAATTTTTTTTAGGAACCTCCATACTGTTTTTAATAGTGGTAGCTGCAATTCACATATCCATGAACAGTGCACAAGGGTTCCCTTTTGCCCACATCCTCAGCAGCTTTTATCTTTTTTTTTTTAAATAATAGCTATTCTAACAGGTGTGAAGTCATATCTCATTGTGGTTTGATTTACATTTCCTTGATAGTTAGTGATGTTGAACATCTTTTCATGTACTTGTTGGCCATGTGTATGTCTTCTTGGGGAAAAAAATTTCTCTTCAGTTTCTCTGCCCATTTTTTTAACTGGATTGTTTTTGTCTGTATGTTTGTTTGTTTTGCTGTTGAGTTCTGTGACTTCTTTATATACTTTGGATATTAACCTCTTATCTGATACACAATTTGCAAATATTTTCTCCCTCTCTGTAGATTTTCTTTTCATTTTGTGGATGGCTTCTTTGCTGTGCATAATCTTTTTAGTCTGGTATAGTCCTCACTTGTTTATTTTTGCATTTGACGCCTTTGCTTTTGCTGTCAAATTTAAGAAATCATCGCCAAGACTTACGTCAAGGTGCTCGCTTCCTGTGTTTTTTTCTAAGAGTTTTATGGTTTCAGGTCTTACCTTCAAGTCTTTAATCCATTTTTAGTTGATTTTTGTGTATAGTGGCATGGTGTTAGACAGGTGTGCAGTTTGGGGTTTGTTTTTGTTTGGGGGAGTTTTTATTGCATGCAGCTGTCCGATTTTCCCAATACCATTTATTGAAGAGATTTCCCACTCGTATACTCTTGGCTCCTGTGCTGTGAACTAACCGACTGTGCACGAGTTTTCGTGGACTCCATTCTGTTCCATTGGTTTGCGTGTCCTTTTTCAGGCCGACACCACACTGTTGTGACCGCCGTATAGAGGAGTTTGGAGTCCGGAAGGGAGATGCCTCCAGCTCTGTTCTTCGTCCTCAGGGCGGCTTTGACTGTTTAGGGCCTTCCGTGGTTTGATGTGAATTTTAGGGTTGTTTGTTCTATTTCTGTGAAAAATGCCACTGGAATTTTGATAGGTATTGCACTGACTCTGTAGATTGCTTTGAGTAGTATAGACATTTTAATAATATTAATTCTCCTAATCCCTGAGCATAGAATATCTTTCCATCTTTAATTTCTTTCATCAATGTCTAATAGTTTTGAGTGTATATATCTTTCACCTCTTTGGTTAAATTTATTCTTAGTATTTTATTCTTTTTGATACAATTAAAAATGGGATTGGTTTCTTTATTTTAAAGATTTTTATTTATTTATTCCCAGATAGAGGAGAAAGAGAGGAAGAGAAACATCATATGTGGTTGCCTCTTGCACACCTCCCACTGGGGAGCTGGCCCGCAACCCAGGCGCGTGCCCTGACTGGGAATCGAAGTGGCAACCCCTTGGTTCACAGGCCAGCACTCAGTCCACTGAGCCACACCAGCCAGGGCTATTTATTTATCTTTATAGAGAGGGAAAGGGAAGGAGAGAAACATCGATCAGTTGCCTTTTGTACGCCTCCATCCGGGGACCTGGCCCACAACCGAGGCATATGCCCTGACCAGGAATCAAACTGGCAACCTTATGGTTTGTGGGACAATGTCCAACCCACTGAGCCACACCAGTCAGGGCCAGATTATTTTCTTAATTTCTTTTTCAGATAATTTGTTGTTAATGTACAGAAACACAACTGATTTTTATATTAATCTTTTTTAAAAATGTTTTATGATGGAACATATGTAAAACTAAACAAAAGAGCAAAATAAATCCAGTCACCCTAGTTTAATATTTATCAAGTTGTGGCCAATATTTATCCTTACCCATTCCATTCCCTCACATAGTTTGAAGCATATTGTGACATAATTTCATCTCTTAAATAATTACAAAATAAATCTCCATAACATAATGGCATTTTAACATAATCACAATACCATTATTACACCTAAAAATTTAATAACAGTTTCTTAATATCAGCAAAATTTAGGGATCAAATCTATAATTATTTCATAAATTTTCAATGGTTTGTTTGAATGAGGTCCCAGATAAAGGCCACACATTACATTCGCTTGTTTTGTTTTTTGGTATCTTAATCCACAGGTGTGCCTGCCGTCATTTTTTTCTTGCAATTTATTTGTGGGTGTGTTGGCGAGTTAACTTTTAAACAGGTTATAACTTTAAGTTGATTTTGTTTAAAACTGTTCCCATTGCTTGAAAGAATCAAAACACTCTTTCTGACCTAGCAGCACCTAATCTGTTTCTTTGTGAATGTCTCTGGTTTAACTTGCCCGGCCTCTTTCTCCCATAGGTGCTGATAGTTGATCTTTGTGCAGACAAGTTCTTACAGGAGGTGAGTGACAAAGGAGTTGGTGACACAACCTCTGGGGGTGATTAGACAGAAAATATGTGAAAGTACTTAGAGAAAATGACTCAGACAAGACTTTTCATTCCTGCACATACTTGACTTGACACAGCAGCTGCTCATACAAGACCGACCTGAAAAGTTGGCTTGGGGTTAGCCATGTCTCCCAAAGAAGGAAGGAGGAAGCAGGTAGATGCCACTCTCAGCCAAGGCAACTCTCCCCTCCCTTCAAATCCAGAGGGGTTGGCGTATGAGCCTCTACTTTAATTCAGTTGAACCAGCACTGAAAACTGACTACTTCCAGATATTGTGAACCTAAATGTGATTAAGACACAGTTTGAGGCCTTAGGCCTTATATTCCAATGGCGGGGAGAGGGTGCAGATGCACACAGGAGATTTTAGAAATGGCAAAATAGAAACTTGCACCAGGTGGACTGCTGTAGGGGCCATAAAGAAGTGGTCATTTCTTCTGCGTGTGAAAGTGGGAGGGAGCATTAGTCAGGCCTCCTCAGAGTGGCCCTCTGTGTGCAGCCGTATGTGAGCTTGTGAGCACTGAGCACAGGCTCGAGAGGACGTTTCCCAGGACTTCGTTGTTTTTCAGAACCACTCAGTGCATCACATTCGAAACACCATGTGTTTGGGGATGATCTTCGTAACATAGAATGAGAGTCATAGATGAGAGATACTTGACAGAAAGTGCCAGAAAGTTTTATGAGTATATTATTTATTTAATATAGTTAAGATCTGTAGGCTGTAAGCATCATGGATTCTGCCCAGTGTAGAAAAGGAAGCTTCAGGCTGACTCTTCAGCCAAAGTCACTGGTGGTATCTGGGGGGCCTCACTCGTGCATGTCTGAGACACTCTCTCAAAGCTCATGAAAAATGTCAATTTCTTCTCTTAAGGTATCTGATGAGGATGAAATTTTGCCACCTAAACTCCAAGCTGCCCTAACACAGATTTTGGAAGAACGAAATGAAATTCTGGCTCAGGAGCAGAATCTGTCACAAGGTATGTGACAGGTGGTCGAGGACTTGCGGCTGAGGCCTTGATGCCCAGCACCCTGCTGAAGGATACACAGGAGTATGAGATCAAAAAGCTTATCACTGGCTTCCCTGCTGACTGACCCTCAGCTGTGCCAGGTCCCCTTCTATTTCGGGAGTTTTGCACTTGCTCAGTCCCATTTGTGGACTGCTGTCCCCCAGATGGCCACGTGGCTCCTGCTCTTCCACACCCAAGTGTCACTGTCTCAGTGAGGCCTTTCCTGACTGGCCTGTCCTGTGGGATTGTGATTAGTGCAGCCGCTATGGAAAACAGTATGGAGGTTCCTCTGATAATTAAAAGTGGAGCTGCCATATGACCCAGCAATTCCACTTCTGGGTTTTTATCCAGAGAAAAAAAAACACTAATTCAAAAAGATACATGCACCCCTGTGTTCACTGTAGCATTACTAGTAATAGGCAAGATATGGAAGCAAAGTAGGTATCCATCAGTAGATGAATATCCATTCAAAGGAGCAGCAAGTGAAGTAGAAGAAAAACCAGGACAGTATGTGCAAAAAAACCCAGGAGGATGATACTGTAGAAACTGAGTGAAGAAAGTGTTTCATGAAGGAAGGAGCAAGCAGGTATGTCTAGTGCTGTGAAGAGGTCAGTAAGATGACGGCTGAGAACTGACGGGTTGCTTTGCCAGTGGGAAGGAGAACTGGCAGCAGCAGATTCAGCTAAACGATGAGACCAAAGCAGGACTGGGGGAAGTTCAAGAGAGTACTAGACTGATGTTCAGCTTTTTGTGAAGTTTTAATGGAAGCCCAAAGGGCCAAGAGGAGGTAAGACACTCCTGAAGAAGAAGAACAAGACTGAAGGGTTCATTCTATAAAACATCTAATTGCTCCTTTATGATTAATCTCGATTACTTGGTTTCGGTGCAGAATACACATAGAGCGATGGGAAAACAGGACAGGCGTGCGCACAGGGAGACCTGGTTCGAGTCGGCACCGGTGTCGCTTCTCGGTGGGGGAAGGTCTAACCACTCAGTAACTGACACCGGGGTGCTTGGTCCTCCCTGCGAAAAGAAGTGGACATGAGCCTGTGCCTCACACTCTACACAAAATGAATTTTAACAATTAAAGACTTAGATGTTAGGAGTGAAACCAGAAATGTTTAGGAAAGAATAGAAGAAAGTAGTTTATGTCTAGGGACGATAATAGGTTTCTGGAATGTGGCACAAAGAGCACAGACCGTAAAGGAAAAGATGGGTTAATTTGTCTGTTAAATGTTTACAATTTCTGTTCATTGAGGGACACCATGGAAAAGTAATAAAAAAAAAAAAAACTACAAAGTAGGCGAAGACATTTTCAACAAGTATAACTAACAGAGGAATAGAAGAGGAAACATGAAAGGCCAATAAATGTAAGGAGAGATGTATACAGCTCATCACAGCCAGGGAACTGGGGATGAAAGCTGCAGTGAGCTTCTGTTTCATGCCCACTGCACCGGCAAAAATTAGAGCGTCTGACAGGGTCAGGTATCGGTGAGAACGTATGAACTCGTTCAGCCACTTTGGAAAAGCACCTGGCATCATCTTGAAAAGTTAAAGGTGTATGTACATATCCTACAACCCAGCAATTTGATTTTTTACACTTACACCCCAGAGAAACTTTTGCACATGGTAGCTTGGAAACAAGTACGATGATTTTCATAGTGCTGCTGTATGTGATAGCAAAAACTAAAAACAACCTAACTGCCATTGAGAGTGTAACACTAAAAAAGGATCTCAAAAACACCTATTGACTAAAACAGTAAGCTGCAGAAGAATATAATGTTTTATGTTGTGGTTCAAGACACACAAAACCTAACAGTATGTTGTTGGGGTTGCACATGTGCGTGGTGAAGCTACTATAAAGCAAGGGAATGATAAGCACAAAACTCCGATCAATTGGCGCCCTCTATTGGAGAGTAAGGGAAGAACACCCTTGAGAGGCTGTCACACTGGAACTTCAGAGATGCAGGTGATGTTGTTTTAAGCTTTGTCCTGTTCACCTCACTATTGACCTTATGAAAGGTCGGTTTCCTCATGCATGTAAAAAAATACATAAAATATAGAAAATCTATGCATTAAAACAGAAACAAAGAACGGAAGACAAGTTGTAGAAAAACATGATTAAAAAAACAGAATTGGACATAAGAAAGTGGGTACAGCAGGTGTAAACAACAACTCTTCCAAGAAATTTTGCTGCAAAATGGAAAAAGTGGGACAGTAACTGGAGAGGATGGGAAAGTGGGGCAAAAGTGTTGATTATGAAAGCAGTAATGAACCATGGACTCTCAGCGGCACAGGAAAGAGAAGTCTGGTGAACAAAGGATAAAAATCTAGTTAAAGATCAGTCAGAACGTAGTGCTGGAAGAGACCTTAGAAATCACGTAATCAGCCACCTCATTATGCAGACACAGAAAGAGCAGCCGTGAGAGGCACAGTGCATTGCCCACCTTTACAGAGCTCCTTCACGGTAGACTGACCAAACCTCAGTTTCGGATTCCTGGTTTGGGGTGGAGCCCCTGGGGAAGAGCAAAAGGCATTGGGAAGGGGAAGAAAACACTGTGTGGATGTGGAAGAAAAAGGAAGAGTCTAGGCTGAACCTGCGGCTTGAGCCTGGAACCTGGAAGGCAGTTTATTGTAGTATAGTGTACTGGTTAAGAATCACCTGACCTGGGAGTCAGCAGCTTCTCTGCTGTCCCAGGTGAGATGACTCCAGAGAGTGCTTGAGCCTCAGTTTCGTCATGTGTAAGAGGGAAATAATAGCACCTACCTCACTGGGTTATTATACTTGTAAAAGCACAATACAGTGCCTGACATATCTTAAGCACTCAACAAATTATTATTTATTATGGAGTCATCATGGTACAATATGAAATGAGACAGTTGAGATAGAAACTGATTTGGTGGAAAAAATATAATGAATATGATTTGGAACCTTGTTTATTTATTCGATTCATATTCTGCCAGTTTCCTGAAAGGACCTTACGTGGTTGGTGACTTTTAGACAAATGGAATTTAAGTGCTAATGGGACAGCCAAAAATGACGGTCATCTATAGACTGAAACTGTAGAAGGTGAATTTTGGTGAAATACCAGGGCTGGACATCTAAGGTTCAGAATTACCAACGTGGAAACCAGTTCTATCTCTATGCCAATTAGCTGCTTAAGGAGAGGAATGCTGAGCAGTGGTCTGAGCACCATGCTCAGGAAGAGGAAGAAGAGGCAAGAGGAGAGGAATCAGGAGACCTGGAGAGCATGTAGTTATGGGTGACCAGAGGACTGAGGAGGTTAGCACAAATGCAGCATAGAGTTTGAAGGAGGATAAAAATAGAAGAGCAGATGAAATTTGGTTCTCACTGGTACCCTTCGAAAGAGCAGGTTCAGTGAAATCACAGATATGCAAGCCAGGCTTTGCATGTCAACAATGTAATAGGAGTGGTCGTGTAGGAAGAAATTGAAGGCAAGAATGTCAGCCACTTGCTTTCTGCAGGTCACAGAGAGTGCAAGAGAGCTGAGAACGAGTGTTCCTACGTTCATTCTCCTTCCTTTAATCTATGGTTTACGAGGCGCCACTTTCATAGCTAGAGCCAGTGTTCCCACAAACGCAAAACTCAGAGACTGTTTCTTTTCTTTCTTTCTTTCGTTTTGCAGCAGATGTGACACTCAACTCTTTGGTGTCCGAAGCATTTGTCAGGTTTTTCGTGGAGCTGGTGGGACATTATTCTCTGAACATGACTGTCACTGAGCGTGGGGAGCGGGTCTTCCTAAGGGAGCCATTCCGTAAGTCCCACACCTCCCGAAGCGTTCGCCACTTCCTGGACCTCTTCATGGAAACGCAGATGTTTGCAGGGTTCATCCAGGACCGAGAGCTTCGGAAAAGTGGGGTGAAAGGTCAGTTTCCTCTTAAAGCCCCCCCTTTATATTTAGTGAGCAGTTGGAAAGTTGCAAAATAATATAAACAGAAAAAGAGTATAAAGGTACAAGGGCTCAAAATCTGAGTTATTACGGCAAATACTTTTTGTCACTTTTTTTAACTATAGAGGTACATAGTAGTGAGCACAGGGTTTTATTGCATTGATTTTCAGTCTTGAGCATTGGACAGTTTCACCAACATGAGTTTTCCTCGCAGGTTTGTTTGAGGTCCGGGCTCTGCAGTATTTGGACACGATTCCTGAGTCCGAGCCCAGTGGGGTGAACAGAATTTTGCGGAGTCTTGGTGAGTTGCTGTATTCTCCTGTTAGAAAAACGTGGCTGAGAAAAGCTTTGGCAGCAAAGCCGCCCCATCACAAAAGCTTTATAATCAGACCAATAATACAACCCCACATAGGCTGACCAGAAACCATGACCTCTAATCCCCAAGTGTGTTGGAGAAAAAGAAGTCTCTTTCTCAGAGGTTGAGATTCTCCACCAGAAATGTCCATGGGACTGTTTTCCTCAATGGAAGCTCCCTTATGATATAAGAATTTGCATGTCATGATTATTCATCTTTTCTAGGTCACATTCTTGGGGGAATCTTATAGAAACTGTGGACCTTTTTCCCAGAAAAATATACTTAGAGCATACAAACAAATTTTGCATAGAACGTTAGCGTGTTCGCGGATCCCCCCACCCAGAAGTCCGTCCATGGCTTAGAGGGCATCTGAAATGAAAAAGGATTTCCTGCAAGACTCAAATTTTACACTCCAGAAAGAAACATGGTGGTTTATGGTTGTTCAGTTACTGTTTACTTTAGTTATCCAGTATAGGATAACAGTGGTGTGGTGGCCCCAAACAATGAAGGACCTGTATTCCAGGGCATTTATACTGGTGCTTGAAATATATACCTCTGATTCAGAAGAGGCCCTGTCCCTAACTAGTTGAGAGAGAGACCATGGACAAATCACACCTTGGGCCGTTATTTCATCTCATACCATGGGGCTTCATTCGATCGGTGGTTCTCAGCTCTGACTACGATATTATAATCTCTGGGGAGCGGGCCAGGTGATTGTAACCTATTGACAGGGCTGAAAACCACTGGATTAGATGACGTCTGAGTTCTCCTCTCCTCCACAATTAGACACTCGGGGGTGGCAGGGCAGCGGTGGAGGCAGTTAGACACATTGGCTGACAGCGTGAGATACCAGCCTACTCCTGGGCTCTTCCGAGTAACTAGGTTGTTAGTCCCTTGCCTTAAATAATGTACAGTAAAGAAAAATGAACTAATGAGAGTTCACTTTACTCTTTTCTCTCTCTAGGAAGTAAAATGAAATTTCTGCAGAAGAAATGAAATCTTCAATTGACTGTCTCACCCTAAGTAGGACAGAAAGTGCCAAAGAAAATATTTTTCTGCGAGTCAGGATGCCCTGAAGCTTTCAACAAGATCCTTGAAAGTTGCAGAGGTCACAGAGCGGGCCAGGTTCCTGGAGGAGGACTCTCCTGTTGCTGCTTTGGTCACCGCTGGAGAGCTGCGGGGAGTCACCGGGGCCACGGCTCTCTCTACTCTGCCTCCATTTTTTTCTTAAGTGGCCTTATTTGCTTCCTGGGCTTATTCTTTGTGTGTTGTGGTCAGGCTACGAAGGCACTTGTCTTTCAGAAGGGAAAGACTTGGTGTTGCCTTTTTAAAAAACAGCTCAAAGAGGAGCACCATGAGAGAAACGCAGAGTTTAAGGTACTGGGCAGCATGGCAGAAGTAGCAGACACCAGCCCTGCACATAGAATTCTCATGTCTGAAATACCACAGCAGCTTTAAACCTCCAGGCTGTGTGAGCTGAGCTAAGGAATATTATTTATCCTTTCAGGCTCTCCTTTTTTCGTCTTAGGTTCTGTCTCGGGGAAGCCCTATGCATCAGTGCTGTCAATGAGCTGCTTATAAAAGCAGACGTCTCAAAGCTCCTCTCCACATTGGGTGGCACTGGGTGCCTTGTCCCTCGAGTGTCAACTTAAACCTTTTGGAATTACAGCTAATAGGAAATGTCCTTTCAAGAACATGAGAACTACCTTTTACTTTATTTTTTGGTGTCTACCACATGCCGTGCACTGTGGTACATGTATACAGGTCATCCCGTTCAGTCTTTAAAGCAGCTGTCTGAGATATTTGCATCTCCATTTTACTAATGAAGAAACTGGAATTCAAAGAAGTTACATAATTTGTCCAAAGTTACACAGCAGAGCCCAGACTGTCGGTCTGTGAGCACAGGGAAAGCTGGTTAGTCCTGCAAAGGAAAATTTGAGCTCCATGGGAATGCAGCTATTGAACAAGCTTTCTCTTAAGCTGAAGTGTGGAGGAGCCTGCTCAGCTCGGAGGACACGGGACTTCAAACTGTCAGTGTCTAGATGAGACTCTTTTTCGGTTCCCCTAGAATTGTTTGATTTTTTGCTCTAATTAAACTGGAGTCAGAATATGAACATTTCCTGGGACCACACCATGTAATCACCCCAACCTTTAACATCTAAAGTAGCAGTAGCGATTGGAAAGAGGAAGCTGTCAGCGATGGTGCCGTTTTCTTTGATGTTATAGCAAATGTCAGTTTTCAACTCCTGCCCATGGTTTTAACTGGCATAAAAATATTTATTCCAACTTAACCTTACAGTTTATACGAGGATACAGTCCATTGACTTGTACAGTATTGTCATTACATCCGTTCAGGGTCGCACGGACGGATGTGAAGCAGACACCACCTAACAACGGTGCTATGTATGCCTACAGATGTGGGTCCAGAGAACAGAACTGAGCCTGTGTCTTTTTTTTAATGTTAATTAAGCAGCTTACCCCAGTGGGGCCTTTACCAGATATCTCCCAGTTTGGTCTCTTCCGACACTTCAGCCCAAGGGAAAAATTAGTGACTGGGAATTGAGTGTTTATAAAACGGGGGTAGGAGGTATTACTGTGGTGGACCCTGGCCATCCCTCTTGAGGAGACCTTTGCTTCAGGGATCGGGGTGGTATTTTATCCCTGCGATCTGAAGCTGCTTCCTTTTCCTAGGTCTGTTTTGTTTTGTTTTATAAAGTTTTATGAATTCTGGACATGTTTGTAAAAGAATTGCTTAAGGTTTGTATAAAATGTTGTTTACAGTTCTTCTAATGAATAAATACAAAAATTCCATGGGTCTCTTGGAGAATTTTAAATAAAATTGCTTATGATATAAAGATATTTTACTTCACTTAAATCTATAGCTAACACATTTATCTAATAGATTAAAAGACAATCTGGTGTCACTTTTTGCAGGTGACATGATTCTATATGTAGAAAGCCCTAAAGACACCACAAAAAAAACTATTAGAAATAATAAACAAATACAGTAAAGTTGCAGGACACAAAATCAATGCATAAAAACCCACTGAGTTCCTATATACTAACAATAAAATTTCAGAAAAAGAAATGAAAATAAAACAATTCCTTCTGCAATTGCAACAAAAATAAAATAAAATACCTAGGAATGAACTTAAGATATGAAGGAGCTATATCCTGAAAACCACAAAGCATTATTATACCAGATTGAAAAGGACACAATGAAATGGAAAGATATACCATGTTCATGGATTGAAAGAATCAGCATAGTTAAAATAGCCATACTACCCAAAGCAATATACAGACTTAATGCAATCCTGCTTAAAATCCCAATGGCATTTTTAAAGAAATAGAACAAAATATCATCAAATTTGTATGGAACAACAAAAGACCCTGAATAGCCAAAATAACCCTGAGAAAAAAGAACGAAGCCAGAGGTATCACATTACCTGACTTCAAATTATACTACAGAGCTACAGTAATCAAAACAGCATGGTTTTGGCAGAAAAACAAACCAATGGAACAGAATTGAGAGCACAGAAATTAAACCACATGTATGTGGCCAAATAATTTTTGACAAAGCCAGAAACACAATGGAGAAAAGGCAGCCTCTTCAATAAATGGTGTTGGGGAAATTGGAAAACCACATGCAAAGAATGAAACTAGACTGGTTTTTCCCCATACACAAAAATTAATTCAAATGGATCAAAGATCTAAATATAAGATCTGAAACAATAAATTACATAGAAAAAAAATGGGCACTAGGCTCATGGACTTTGGTCTTAGAGAAGACTTTATCAATTTGACCCCAAAGGCAAGGGAAGTAAAGGCAAAAATAAATGAATGGGACTGTATCAAACTAAAAACTTCTGCACAGCAAAAGAAACCACCAACAAAACAAAAGGCTACCAACTGAATGGGAGATATTTACAAACAGCTCCAACAAGGGGTTAGTATTCAAAATATATAAACAACTCATACAACCCAACACCAAACAAACCATTCGATTTAAAAATGGGCAGAGGACCTGAACAGCCACTTCTCCCAAGAACACATACAAATGGCCAACAGATACACAAAAAGATGCTCAACTTCACTTGCTATTAGGGAAATGCAAATCAAAACTGCAATGAGATACCTCCTCCCACCTGTTAGAATGGCTGTTATCAACAAGACAAGTAATAACAAGTGTTGGAGGTTGTGGAGATAAAGGAACTCTCATACAGGGCTGGTGGGAATATAGACTGGTACAGCCACTATGGAAAACAGTCTGGCGGTTCCTCAGACAATTAGTAATAGAGTTACCATGTGACCCAGCAATCCCACTTCTGGGTTATCCACCTGAAAAACTTGAAAACATTTATTTGCCAAGACAAATGTACCCCTGGGATCATTGCCACACTATTCACTGTGGCCAAGGTGTGGAAACTACCAAAATGTCCTTTGATATGGGATTGGATAAAGATGTAGTATGTATATTCTAAGGGATGCTACTGAGCCATAAAAAAAGGTGAAATACTGTCATTGTGACACCATGGATGGACCTTGAAAATATTATGGTAAGTGAAATAGGTCGGTCAGGAAAAGCTGAGCCATATGATTTCACTCATGTTGGATATAAAACTGAAACTGGGACAAGAGTATGGTGGTTACCAGCGGGAAGAGGGGTGGGGAGTTATAAAGGGAGGCAAATATACGGTGATGGGAGACGATTTGACTTTAGGTAGCGGACACACAATGCAATATAGAGATCACATATCATAGAAATCTACAATTGAAACCTACATAATTTTATTAACCAATGTCACTCCAATAAAGCTAATAAAATAATTAAAAGCTAACTACCCTCCTTTCCCCCTCTCTAAAAGTTAAAAAAAAAATTAAGATAATCCAAATTGACCCTGGACTAACCAGGCTTAATAACTGTGGCCAACATTTCCAGGCTCTTGGCAGACAAAGCCAGAGTTTAGGTTGCACACTGGGAAGAGTATATTCTACTACCGGGTGTCCTAACAAATGATTGGATTTTTACAAATGCCCTAAAGGCAAAGTGACAGGATTTTTGAAAGCTGGGGTTAGTGAGCAGTTTATCAATCTCGCCCTGGTGTAGAGTAGGTTCCCTTTGTTAGGCAACCAATAAAGCTTCTGCATTCCAGCTGGACACCGGCGCCCACTTCTAGAATCTGGGGAAAACTGCATTATCCAACGCAGAGTGTCAGGGTGCCGACAACTGTGGGTAGGGCACGCCAGGGGAGACAAGTGGAAGCCGAGACGGTGGAAGGTTAGAAGAGTACATCGAGGTGGGAAACCCGTTTCTCTCTGTCAGCCAAATCCGCGGGCCAGTTCCCTCTAACAGTTGTACAGGATTCCGTCCCAGCTTTCAGCGAACTTCAGTCCCACTCTTGCACAAACCACCACCCGTCGGAAGGAAAACAGTAGTGCGCAGTGGGGGCGGGGCACCGGAAGTTCAGGAGTTTCACTGACTGGGACGCCACGTCGTGACGTCATGTCCGTCCAACACAAAATGGCCCGGCACTTTCCAGCAGTCGGGAGGGCGAGCCTCCAGAATGAACAACTACGCGTGCGTCAAAGCCGGTACGCACACGCCGTAAATCGTCGGCGGCGGGCGCAGGCGTCGTGAAATGGGACTGAGCCTGCGCAGACTCGGAAAACTCAGGCGAATTTAAGGATGGCGGGCACTGGCCTGGTGGCCGGCGAGGTTGTCGTGGATGCGCTGCCGTATTTTGACCAAGGTTATGAAGCGCCTGGTGTGCGGGAAGCGGTGAGTTCGGGGCGCCTACGGCGGGGACTCGGCGCTCGCCGGCCCTCGGGCTGGAAGAAGCCCTTTACAATTGCTGCCCCAACACTGGCCCCTGTTTTCGTCCTTAGGCTGCGGCGCTGGTGGAGGAGGAAACTCGCAGATACCGACCTACGAAGAACTACCTGAGCTACCTGACAGCGCCGGACTATTCTGCTTTTGAAGTAAGTGTGATGGCCGGAGCCCATCGTTGGTCATTTTATTTTAATCGTTGTTCAAGTACATTTTCTGTATTTACTCCCATCTCAGCCCACCCACCCATCCCTTCTCACCTCCCTCCCATTTAATGCATAACTTTTAAACAAGGAATGTGGGCTTCTGGAAGGCTGTTTTTGCTTACTCTTTAGTCTAATTGTTGAGAAGGTTGAAGCCTTCAAAAAGCTGAAATTACATGGGAAAACTGAGATGCTACTATAAATACTTCACTTAAGTAGCTCTTTATATTCAGGGCTGGAAAGGTGCAGAACAAATGGAATAGGACATTGACCAAAACATCGGAGAAACAGAGTTATACCACAGTGTCTTTAAAGCCAGTAAAGTTGTTACACCAGTTAACAGAAACCAGTTCATTTTGCCCGTTCCCCATTCTCCATTCTTTGCAAAAAGTAAAGTGGGAAAATAACCAGAACCAAAAAAGAAACTGCAGGCTTAGGCTTATATCCCTAAAGCAAGTTATTTTATGCCCAAGCCCTCTCTTCCCCACCCCCAGTGAATACTTAGATCCATGGTTCTCAAGATTAGTGTTATCTTATAAGCAACTGGTGAGTTAAAAACAAAAAATATAGTCATGTCCAGTCTCCACCTCAGAACAATTAATTGGGACTAGGGGAAAGAGGTGGGATGTGACTGAGATTGAAATTGCTTTCAAAGCTCCCAGCTGATTCTCTTGTGCCCCTGGGACTGAGAACCACTTATCTAGGATTAATCCTGTGCTCTTTGGGCCCCTTTATATATGAAGTGTGTGCGTGTGTTCTCCAGATCCTGGAGAACGGTTAACCCAGAGACTTGTGAGAAGGGAAACGATCCGTTATAATGGGTAACGTAAAGTAAAAATATTTACGTAGGTTAGATTCATTGTGTGTTCGCTAGTTGATTTTAATTTATCTGTATTATTTTGGAAACAATTCTTTCTCCAATTTATACATCAGACCGACATAATGAGAAATGAATTTGAAAGACTGGCTGCCCGGCAACCAATTGAATTGCTCAGTATGAAACGGTAAGTCAGTCCTATTTCTGGGTTCGGTTGGGCTCAAATCATTGTTTACTTTAATCTTAATTTTTTTTAGTAAAACTCCAGTAGCCATGCTGAAGCAGATGTTGAAAAAGAAAAATCCTTGTCTGTTTTTATATATTTGTTTTTTCATGCTGTAGTGTTTCATATAATCTTGTGTTAATGTTCAGAGATACTCTTTGCACCATTATATAAAGTGCAAATGTGTTAAAATCCAGCCACAGGGGAATAGTACATTGTAATGAAGTTCATGTTTAAGATTTCCCAGGGAGCCCTGGCTGGCATGGCTCCTTGGATTGAACACTGGCCTTCGAACTGAAAGGTCGCTGGTTCAACTCCCAGTCAGGGCACGTGCTTGGGTTTCAGGCCATGTCCCCAGTTGGGGGCCTGTGAGGCAACTGATTGACGTATCTCTCACACATCAATGTTTCTCTCCCTCTTTCTCCCCCCTTTTCCCTCTCTCTAAAAATAAATTAAAAAAAAAAAAAGATTTCTCAGGGGAATGTTCCTGATTCGATGACTAGTTCTTCACAGCTAAAATGAGTCTGGTGGCTTCTGGTGACGCCTGCCTCACACATACGAGGCAGCTTCAGCAAACGAGAGTGCCTGGAGGGCACAGACATGACTGTGATCCCACGTCTCCCCTCCTGCGCCCTTTCACTACAAAACCGTTTCTCCTTCCTCGGGAAAAATCCCAAACACCCTCTAGGAGGGAGAATCGGATTACTTACCATCTGTGGTCCTTTTGGCTCTAAAATACCGTGGAATAATGAGAACCATGAAGCCATCTGTCAGAGCCGAGTCCTCAGCTAGGAGGCCACGGGCAGTACATGTGCAGGTTGTGGGAGGGATTTGAGCCTGCACAGCCAGAGGACTGGACTTACTCTTTCCTTGTGGACATTTCCTTGTGGTCCGTGTCCCATCTGGCCTGGGCGATAAGGCAGAACAACTTCCAAGACTCCTCAGCTCTCCCATGTCCTGGCGCTTCTGCCCTAAAGATATTCCTGAGAGTAGCTCCTTTAGGGCAGTGTGTTTCAAACCACGGGTGAGGACCCGTTAGACAGCAGGTGGTGAAGTAAGTTGAGTAAAACACCTGTGAGAAGACATAGGGTAGAAAATACCAGAATGCATTGCATGTGAAGGTAAGTATCGTTTTGTGAAATGTTGGTTCGGCTGTGTATCTGTATAGTGGTTCACGGTGTAAAATGTGTCTTACTGTAGATTATAGTCAGATTTGAAAGTATTATATAAGGTATATGTAAAGCTGTTTTTTATTATATTCATTCATTCATTCATTCATTCATTTATAAAGAGAAGGGAAGAGAGAGAGAGAAACATCGATGTGTGGTTGTCTATCACACACCCCAACTGGGGACCCAGCCTGCAACCCAGGTGTGTGCCCTGACTGGGAATCCAACCAGCGACCCTTTGGTTCATGGGCCAGTGCTCAGTCCACTGAGCCACATCAAGCAGGGCTTAAAGTTTTTTTTCTAACTGGCTTACTACTTCTTGATCCCAGTTGCATATCCCTGAATTTTTCATGAGAATAATGGGAGTTTTTACAGTATCTAGTGAGAATACTTAAATTAACATGAAAACTTAGTTTGTAGGAACTCACGAATACTGAGCTGACATTGTGAAGAGTGTTTGCTGGCTCCATTGTCAGTGTTGGAGGACTGGGCGGTGAGGAGAGAACAGAGTGGGGTTCAGGTTTTTCTCTAGGGGGGCGCGGGTATGTGGGTGGGAAGGCGGATGGACCACGGGTGTGTTTTACAAAAATGATAGCGTAGTTTTTTGTGTGTGTGTGCATGTCCTACTTTTTCCCTTACTGTTTTACCAACATTTTAATGTTTTAAGTATTTGTCAGTAACATCATTTAATGTCTAATATAACAACCCTTCATATGAACGTATTGTAGCTTAGTGAACCCGTTCACAATGATGTGGACAGTTTTCGTGACTGTATATAACTTTGCTAAATCTTACTTGTAAATTGATTGTTTTTAGGGTAGTTTTTTATTATTGTAAGGTGTACATCTTCCACCTTCTCCAGTTGTTAAAGTGTGCGTAGACTCCTGAGGCATTCTGTTGGGAAGACAGATACAAATTTGGGGGACCATGTAGTCACACTCACTGTTCTTTAATTTCAGGTATGAACTTCCAGCCCCGTCTTCGGGTCAGAAAAATGACATCACCGCCTGGCAAGAGTGTGTGAACAATTCCATGGCCCAGTTGGAGCATCAGGCAGTTCGGATTGAGAATCTGGAACTAATGTCACAGCATGGATGCAATGCCTGGAAAGTGTATAATGAGTAAGAAGCTGTTTGCTGTGTCTTTAAAACCCATTCTACCCACAGCTTTGCTGTGTTTGTTTGTTTGTTTGTTTGTTTGTTTTAATGGGGAAAGTAGGGTTGGGGAAGTGGGGAAAGAACCTTTCAAGTTCTTTCAACTAAAGGAGAACCTTCAGGGTCAGCCTCTGGGTTTACAGGTAAGCAGGCTTAGCCCCAGGGATGTCAAGTGAGTCATCGAAGGACACACAGCTATTTAGGGCATAGCTGGAGCTAGAACCACTCACTCCTGTGACACAGTGTGGTAGGTTTTGGTAGAAGTATTCAGAGAACTTGAGGAGGTGCCTATACTCTTGAGAGGGAGAGGGGCCCAGCGCCAGCCTGCAAACTGAAAGGTCACCAGTTCGATTCCCAGTCAGGGCACATATCTGGGTTATAGGCCAGGTCCCCAGCTGGGGCATGCAAGAGGCATACAATTGATGGATCTCGCACATTGATGTTTCTCTTATTTTTTCTCCTTCCATTCCCTACTTTCTAAAAATAAATAAAATCTAAAAAAAAAATTTTTTTTTTTATTTTTTTGAGGGAAAGCTCTCTGTTAATGGTCAGTTTTCTTCTCTCTGTGGTTAGCAGTAGACAGGAGGAGAATGACAAAGAGTAAAGGAGAGTTTCAAAGGGTGTACTCATCAGATAGTTTCCATCTTGTCTGTGAAAAGTAGTGACAGTTGAAGAAGTGATTTAAGTTCACAAAATCAGAATATCAGTAAACTAACTGCTTAAAAGACATGAAGTAGGATTCAACTTTGATGTTATGTTACTTAATGCTTCTAAGCTTACTTTCCTCACATGTGAAATAGGGATAATGATACCTGCCTCAAAGAACTCTTGTGAGAATTAAATTAACTAATTTTATGTGGTGTCTTAACATGGTGTTTGGCATGAGCACTCAATAAGTATTGGCTTGTCCAAAAAGTTCATTTCGTTTTTTCTGTAGATGGCTCTAGTGGTGCTTAGTTGTATTTAAAACTTCATTCAAAACAATTTTGTTAGATTGTATTGTGACAGCTGTCATATCAGTGTGCATTTAAAAAAAAAATTACCAAAATTGGTGAACTTTTTTTGCAGCCATTTTAATATTGAAGATGGAAGAAAATACGCAACATTTTTGGTGTATTATGCTTTATTATTTCAAGAAATGTAAAAATGCAACTGAAGCACGAAAAAGGTTTGTGCAGTGTACGGAGAAGGTGGTGTGACTGATGGAGCATATCAAAAGTGGTTCGCAAAGTTTCTTGTACTATTGACACTTTGGCCAAATAATTCTTTGCTGTGGGGCTGTCTTGTACATTGGAAGGTGTTTAGCAGCACCCCGGGACTCTACCCACTAGAAGCCAGTAGCAGTGGGAGATAGCCAACATGTTCAAAATACCCAAATCAATGAAGTTACTATGAAAATGAAAAATGTGTCTTTCATGGAAAAAACTAAACGGGCTTTTTCGCCAACCCAGTATTAACTGTTTTTAAGCAGGAAAACTTGACCTCGTATCAACTAAATAGTTCACCTTTAGTTGGTACTATTCAATTTTAACATGCCTTAATCTAATTTTTCTTTTTCTTGCCTAGAAATCTAGTTCATATGATTGAACATGCACAGAAAGAACTCCAGAAGCTGAGGTAATTTGTTTCCTCTTATTTCAGAGTAAGGTTTGGGTGAGCCCCCAGGAAACAGTGAGAAGGAAAAGGAACCCAGTGGATAACAGTCACATGGGAGTAAGCAGGTGGTCCGCACTGTGTCCAGCACCTGATGTTGGGGCTGCCCCACCCGCGTGGCAGGGAGACAGGCCCGAGGTCCGCAGACACCTCTGCTGGGTCACTTGCAGTTTACAAGTCCGCAGACATTGGAGGGAACTTCCACAAGGGGGGAAAGGTGCAGAGCAGCATGTATATTCTGATTTCTGTTAAAAACAACCAAACTAATCTGCCCGCGTGCATGTACACGTGTAGGAGAGCATTTGGAAGGGCGCCCACCACAAACCAGACGGTGGTTGTCGGGAAGGAGAAGCACGTGGGGCGAGGACCTTCCGTGTTAACCTGCTTGTGTGTGCGTTCAGTTTTCACAGCAAGTGTGCTGTGTGAAATTTCATTGAACAATAATAAGAAAGTTAACTTCTGGAATTAGTCTATGACTTCATACATCTGTTCCCTCAAGGGATGAAAGATGTTGTATTATATGGACCATAGATCTTTATCGGTTGGTCGTGGTCAACAGAAAATGTTAAAACATAGGTTAGTTGTATAAATAACTTTTTTTACAGGAAACACATTCAAGATTTAAACTGGCAGCGAAAGAACATGCAGCTCACAGCTGGATCTAAATTAAGAGAAATGGAGTCAAAGTGAGTACCTACAATTCCATCATCTTTTAAATTGCTGAGCAAATTTAAAATCGAAAGTCAGCCATCCGACTCAAACAGTGTTCAAACCGGAAACCACGCTGGTCCGGGAAAGGCTGCTCTCTGGCTCCTGCTCTCCACCACTGGGCCCTCTGGGGCCTGGGGGGCAGTGGAGGAGGTGAAACCGAAACCAAACCTGAGTCACACCTGAAGCCTGCTGACTGGTTCTCTTCTTAGAGGGCCCTGTTTTCAATCCATTGTTTCTGGTCCGAATGGGATTCTCCCGATTTTTAAAGGAAAAAAAAATAACTATTTTTAGTTTGCAGAAGGGGTATTTAGTACTTTCCACCCCATGTTGTATATTAGGCATCTTTTCATATTTTTTCCCCAAGCAAATATAATCTTCTAGACATGCATGTATGTTTCTTTTCATTCATCTTAGAGACTTTATTTTTTAGGAGAAGTTGCCTTAAATCTCCAAAATCTCTGATCAAATCCAGAAATTTCTCTACCATTATTAAGTATTGCTTCTGCCCTCTTTTCTTGCCTTTTTTTGGTTAATCCATTTAAAATACTACCTGTCTTCCCTGCTATGGCTGGTGTCACTCAGTTGTTTGGACCATTATCCCGTTCACCAAAAGGCTGGGAGTTCGATTCCTGGTCAGGGCACATACCTAAGTTGCAGGTTCAGTCCCTGGCAGGGGTACATATGGGAGGCAAGTAGTTGATGTTTGTCTCTTCACATCTATGTTTCTCTCTCTGTCCCCCCCCCCCGTCTTTTTCTTTTTTTCCTCTCTTTCCCTTCCACTGTCTCTCCCTCCCCCCGCTTCCTCTCTCCCTAAAATCAATACATACTTTTTAATACTGTCTTCCCTCACACTTTCCTATCTCTTGAATTCTTTTTAATTTTCTTAATATAACATTGATTTTGAAATAATTATAGAATCACATGCAGTTGTAAAAAATAATGCAGTGAGATCCCGTGTACCCTTTCCTCACTCCTCCAAATTGTGCCTCAGTTTTTTTCAAAAGAAAAAAGTGAATGTTAGTTTTACAGCCCTGGCTAAAAATGTACATCTGATATACTATTTGAAGAGAGACCTTACAATGAGTAATTTTTCTGTTGTTTTTCTATTTTAGCTGGGTATCCCTGGTCAGTAAGAATTACGAGATTGAAAGGACTATTGTGCAGTTGGAAAATGAAGTCTTTCAGATGAAGCAGCAGCATGGAGAGGCCAACAAAGAAAACATCCGACAAGACTTCTGAGAAGACGAGTTCGTTCTGTGGACGGAGAGGAAGGCGGGTCGGGCTTTTCCGGATCAGACCCTGGTCTGTGAAGGCCATCATCTCACAGAAATCGCCGGCGGTGTTTAGAAGCAGTAAAAAGTGGACTGTTGATATTCTCCTTGTACATTAGCAAAATAAAAAACTGCGACTCAGTGGTATTGTTTGCCATTGCAAAAAAAGTTTCAGAGTTCTGAAATAATACGACTTTAGAAAAATGTATCATAGGGTTAATTTTGAGCCATTTGGACCATATTTTGTATCCAAGAGATCTTTGTTGAAAATTTTCAATGTGTACAAGAAGTTGGAAACTTTTGGTCTGTATATTTTTCAAATAAAGAGGTAGTTGTACACAAATTCTTGATTGCCAAATAAGATTTAAGAAATCC
>PVIA01011991.1:0-40652 GCA_004024845.1 Tonatia bakeri | reverse complement strand
CAGATGGGCTTAAACATACTGACCCTCAAGGACACATTCCACACGGGACTGGATAAGTAGGTGTGGCGTGTACACACGACAGAACACTACTTAGCGGTGAGAAAAGAGGAAGTTATGCCATTGCAACAACATGGATGGGCGTCGAAAATCTCAGACTTAGTGAATCGATCAGTCCGAAAACGCTAAGAACCACATGATCACTCGCATGTGGGGTATAAAACTGAAACCCAGAGACACGGACAGGATGGTGGTTACCGGAGGGCAGGGGGAGCAGGTGAGGGGTAATAAAGAGGCCAAATATAGGGTGACGGATGAAGATTTGACTTTGGGTGGTGGGTACACAATGCCATATACAGGTCTTGTGTTACAGAGCTGTATACCTGAATTTCATATAAACTTATCAACCAATGTCACCCCAGTAAATGTCATTACAAATACATGCTGACCCTGAGGTGGTGAGATCACCCTGGACTCTCCAGATGGACTCAAGCAAATCGTGTGACTCTGGAATGGCAGAGAGTTTTCCCAGCTGCAGAGAGACAGAAAGAGCTGTGACAGCGGGGGGCGGTTCAGAGAGGAGCCTGGCCCCGAGGGTCCAGCGAGAAAATAATATTCTGATTTACACCCGGCTCCCCCTGCTGGGGCGTCTTATGGAACAGTTACAATATGGGAAGGCCTGGTCACGTGACCGCGCCTTCAAAGCCTGTTGCTATAAATTTGAAATGTTGCGGCTGGTGGAGTTTGCAAAATCACGTTTGTGTCTCGGGATGCACTGGCGAAGCAGAATGGCTCACTTGGAACAAGATGAGACAGTTCCAGAAGAAGGCTTCCCCGCAGCTGGGCGGACCGCAGCGGTGGAATCTGTCCGCGGCGTGGAATCCGTCCGCGGCAGCGGCGGCGGCGGAGGAGGAGCGAGGCCCTGCTGTGCAGAAGAGGCCAAGAAGCCTCAGTCTGTTCGTTATCCCTTTTTGAAATATTTCAACTTGAAATGCAGGGCACAGCAAGTCATTTTTGCTTAGGATTATTTTTTTTAAGCTGAAAAATAGTCATAATACAAGAAGCTGCTAACGGGAAGAAATCCAGTGATACAGTCATAAGTCAGCGCGGAGAGTGGTTAAAGGGCTGCCTGCGCGTCAGAACGCAATCAGCTCTCTCCGCCTCCGGGATGCGTCGGTTGTGCGGAGTCCGGGAGAGGAATCGCGCTGGGTTCATCAGTCTGTGCTCCCAGTCTCCCGGTTCCTGCAGATGTCCTGCTGCGCAGCGATCCTGCCCTCACCGCCTCCTCTGAGGCAGGCAGGGCGGGATAGCCCTGGGAACCGCCCCCCCCCCCCCCCCCCCCCCCCCCCCAGCAGGTTCTCTGGATCTGCCATCATTCAGGACATCCGTGTTGGATAACAAACTCTTTAACCCAGCACACTTAGGCCGGATTATCACAAAACACAGGCAGAACACCAAGGCTGACTACAGTTTCCTCCTAGCTTCAACCGGTCAAGACGAGACTGTTGTCACCTGTACTATCTATTTGGATCTCTCCTCAATGAAAGCTCATGCTGTGTTTTCACTTGTTTTTAACTCTGCAATTGCTCTGCATTCCAGTGCTGCTTTGAACCTTGACCCGCTGATGGAATTCCTTCCAGGCAGATGTGGGGAGGGGGCGGGCTGTTCCCCTGGCCCCGTCCTCACCCCCAGACCGTCACCCAGAAATGCCCACCCTGACTCTCATTTCCATCCTCTCCACAGCCAGGTGCCCAGCACACCACCAAGAGCGGGAACTTCCGACTGATAGCCCAGACTCTGCGATCCGGGTTTCTAGGGCAAAGGCCAGAGGGAGCAAGGCTGGTGAGCAAGGCCACAGAAAGCAGTGCAACTGGGGACAGAGACTCCGATCGCATGCGCTCGGTGACATCAAACATGACGACGAAGCTAGTGTGTGTCAAGATGTCACAGCGTGGTATGAGTGTTACACAGAGTGTTAACCCCGGCCCAGCCTCTTGGGTTCCCTCCCCTGTCCCCTCTCTCCCACGCACGCCCTCTGTCCCTGGAGCTGCTGGAACACGGCGCTCTTGTGCTCTGGAGGTTTCATTTCTGCTGTCTTCACGTCCGGAAGGTCTCCCACAGCTCACTGTTCTGTGAAAGCTCCCTCACCCCAGGCTGCCTGTCAAAGACGCTTCTTCGGATGTGTGCATTGCTTCCCGCAGGGTGAGTGCGCCGTGCCGGGGACCTAGGTCCCCAGCGCGCCGCACACATTTCTCTCTGTTCTGATGGCATGTCCCTCGAGAGCGGGCTGCGCAGTGCGGCCAGCTCTGCACCTGCACCCGGCAGCAGGGCTCCGCATGCGGTGCCCGACAGCGGACACCCCCCGACTGTGCTCAGACGGAGCCGCGTGGAATTCAGCTGGACTGCACTGCAGTTTGTGGACTTGCCTGGGCCCTGCAAGCCCATGTGTCTGGACATGTTTTATTTTTTAACAAGCGAAGCCAGATTTAATTGGAACAATTCATTTCATTTTAATCATCATTAATAATAGGCCTCTAATTTAATATTGACTTCAGGTTTAAATTTGCTGTAATAATTCTCTTTTGTAGTCATCACTGTGGAAATATTTATGCTGTCCTCTAGGGTTAGTTTACAATTACAATGGCACGGGGATATTTGAGAGGCCAGCGTTGTTCTCGAGCGGCCAGTGTTGCTCTCCCCATGGCTGCGTGTGAACTTGGATAGGTTCCTGCATGACAGTCACACCCGGGTGCTGTCTGAAGGAGGAAAACTCCAGGGTCAACAGCGAGCTCTGGTCCCCCCCACCGCTGCCTCCTCGGGGCTCTGTACACACGGGCGTGCTTCTGGAGGGGGACAGAGAGGCAGCTGTGGGTGACATTTTCTGGGAGCTCCTAGCATCTCAAATGCCATCCTCTCCGTTCACCGCAGGCAGGGACACTGCGTCTCCGTCATCTTCCGGAACATGCCCTGGGCCCACTCTGCATGTGCAGCCCCCAAAGTCCCCCTAAACCAGCTCCCGAAAGCCCCAGGGCCTGCCCACCAGGGCTCCGGGAGAAACCTCTCCAGTGCTTGTTGCTCCAGCTGCATCAGCACGTGCCTGTGCATCTGCTTCTCCCATCACAACGAACTCCCTGAAGGGGGATGTGGTCCGATGACTGTGTCATCCTCCTCTCCCAGAGCCCCCAGAACACTCTTGCACGTCTGCTGGGTGACGACAGGCGGACACAGGAGCAGTGACACCGTCTGTCTCGGTGAACTGGCCACGGCACACGGCTGCTGCTGTACCCACACTTCCAGGCGGTGGAGGCGGTGATGGGGCGGAGGGAGCCCCTTGCCTAAGTGCAGGTCAGGAGATGCCGTCACTTTCCTGCTTTCTGGATATCTGGCGGCTGAGAAGGCCACGCACACGCAGCCTTGTCCTAGACTCCAGAGGTGGGGATGGAGAAGACAGGGATGTGGGCTCCCAGGCCCATGCACTGCATTTGGTCTCCTGCCCCAGGCGCCGGCTGGTCATGGTCCAACAGAGTCTGTAAGCCCCTCCCCTGCTGCGGGAGGGGCCTCACAACCAGAAGAAAGCTGGCTCTTCACCCGCAGGCAGCTTCGCAGATTCTTCAAGTGCACCCAAAATAAACTCAAGGAGAAGAAAAGCATTATGAGGAAATGCAAGGAAAGGGCGGGCAATCTCAAGGGGGTGGCAAGGGAAGGAGGTTAAAATCCCACAGAGGAGCGAAGGGACGGGCGCCCACCCCCAGCGTCCCTCACCGGAGGGGCATACCCACGGATGCTGAAGGGGCCCAGGGGCCCAGAGACCACCATTGGCCTTTCTCCTCCTGAGCGTTTGTTGCACACATCAGGGAGGCTGGAGATTCTTGAGACTACTCTGAACTGACAGCAGAGACAGTGATGGGGACAATCCCCGCCACAGGGCCCGCTGCGGGGGAGTGGACCCAGCTCCTGCCCGGCTCACTTAATTAGGCGGCGCTGTCAGCACGAGTTTGCCTTTCCCTGGTCAGTGCGGTCTGGCGAGGTCTTGTGTACCACTCTGTGTCCACCTGCGCAGGTCGGGGGAGCTGGTGGAGCCATGCGTCCCCAGGCAGGCCATGTCACTGGAGGGTGGTGGGAGGTTGCCGCTGTAACCGGGGAGGCCTGCGCCGGGTCAAAGGCAAGACCTCGTGGCCAGTCAGTCCCCAGTGTCAGCTTTCCCTTCGTTGTCACAGCTCCACCGAAGGAAACAGCAGTTCTCCTTACAAGGGGTTTGATTCAAGTTTGTTTCCCCCTGATTAGTGATGCCTAATTATTTCACAAAACATAAATTGTTTGGGACCTTATTAACATCACAATCCCCCAGGGCTGAATAGTCTCGTTAGCACAAATCTCTGCCAGCAACTTGCTGATGTTCATGGATCTCTAAACTCACAGACTAACCACAGGTCGGTACGCTGCTCCGGAGGGTGAGCGAGGGTGAGGGCACACGGGGGCAACCACACTGCAGGCCTGGTGGCATGAGGAAATGTCACCACTGACCCCAAGAGTAAGGGGCCCCTTGTCTGGACCTGGTGCTTTATGCTGGAGTTATGAGGGCGGCCCTGCACACACGTGAACACGTCTCACCCTGCCCCCCCAAAAGTGCTGGACACACGTGAACATGTCTCACCCTGCCCCCCCAAAAGTGCTGGACACACGTGAACATGTCTCACCCTGCCCCCCCAGAAGTGCCCCACAGAGGGGCAGGGTGGCAGCAGAAACCGCTCCGCCTTGGACATATCACAGCTAAAACTGGTAGAACTCAAACAAAAAGAAAGTTTCAAATCCTGTCATCTCTATGTAGTTTATATAGAACTAAAGCAAACTTGACCACCATGGAAAGAAGAGAAAAACCTGTTATTTAGTTTTCATCTAAATAAAGAAAACAACAAAATTAAAAAAAATCATATTCAGTGTGACCGATACAGACACAAACTTATGAGGAATGGAGTTGAAGTCTAGACTTTTCAGCCAAGGAAGTGGAAATACCCGAGGACAGACACAGTCTTCCTGCTTGCAGGTAGATTTGAGAGCATGGAGTGTGAACCGCAGTTTCGAAGGAGCCTGGGGCTGCCACCAAGAACTGACAGGGCGGAGGCAAGCAATGTGGGCTCAAGCCTTCAAGATCCATTACTCTCAGGAGCCTGGAGGCAACTCAACGTGGGCTGGAGGCTCCCTGCTTTTTAAACCGTTCTGCAGAAAAGCCAGACATAAGTGTGCAGTCTCCCAGTCCCGGAGCCTTCCCGAGATGCTCCCACCTCCCAGCACACATGCCCTCTGCATGGGCCCTGCTGCCGTGGGAGTGAGTGCCATCCATCTCAACTTCAAATCCTTTTAAGACTCGTGTGGTCACTGGGGTGCAAGCCTTGTCCTCCCCGAGCAAGGGCAGGGGCTCTGACAGGCCGTCAGAACTGGCAGCGAGAGGAGAAAGCTCAGAGAGTGTCTTTCCAAAACCCTATTTTCCACTTATTTCTCAATCATCCATTTAACATGTATTTATTGAATCAGCCTCATTCTGGGCACAGGAGAACCAGCAGCAAATGAGCCAGACGGGTTTCTGCCTCACACTGTGAAGCAGGGGACACAGCTCAATCAATGTCTGTGATGTCAAGAGCTAGGACAACAGCAGGATGAGGGGACTGAGCGTGTTGTCAGCCAGGGGCTTGGAGAGAGGGAAGGGGACAGAAAGCATGACACTCGAGAAGGAGGAGAGATGGGCACGCACCGACAGGGTGAGCGGACTTCGGAAAAACGCCACTTGGAAGGCACGCTGGTGGCATGTAAACATGGAAGGTCTGAACTCCTAGTCCAGCCAAGACCACAGACACCAGCATCATCCCCTGTGCTTTCCGCAGGGTTTCGATCAGGAGCACACAGAGCTGGCGGACCGGGCGCACAGTGTTCTTCGGTGCTCTATCCACCCGCCTGCTCCGTCAGCCGGTCGGTCATCAGTACAAACGGATGAAGCTGCCCCACAGTGCACCACCCGACCGGGGTGCAGGGGTTTTCAAAGGATGTCAAAACACTGCGCTTGTTCTTTAGGACGATTACAATCCCAGAAAAAGAAAAGAGATATAAATAAACATATCCGCATTTTGGCAACAATCATCTACAAGCCCAGATGTGAAAGGCACCTTCATGGTCATTGAATCCGAAGTGCTTTGCGGACTCAGTGGCGGACGAAGCACGCACCTCAGCAGGTAAAGAGGCCGCTGGGATGGGAGAGAGGAAAAGAAGGAGCTGTCTACCTCTGGTGACTGTTTTTTGGTGTGGTCCTTCAGAAGCACATTCGTGCGTTTGGTGGTTACCCCAGTGTTTCACCGCAGGCCGACACCCACACGCAGGGCAGGCGCTCAGGCGAGTTTGAAAAGTGTGGGGGCCACGAGTGCGGTTTCCCCCATTAGCGTGTCCAATGTTACAACCACAGCTTTAAGTGATCTCCATGCAGGCGAAAATAAAAAAGGAAAGTTCCAGCGACCCAACATCACTGTTTCTGGCCTTAAAGTAGGCTTTTCAAAGGCCCCACTCACGTTCAAACTCACCAGAATATTCCACACTTTCTGGGTAGATTATTAGTTTCTACAAATTTTCTTTCTTCTTTTCTAGCCTCCTGTGAAAAGGGAGGTGAGCGGAGATCGGTGGCCACACACAACAGGCAGTAGAGACTATAGATTTAGTCCCTTGAAGTCAGTAAGCAAACAAAGAACAGTGGAAAAAAGAGAAAAATAAAGCAACAGCATCAAATCCTGTGGGACGGGGGGAAACCTGATTTCTAGAGTTGCCCCATTATATAACCTGGGAAGTCCAGTTCTCTACAATACATTCTGACCGAGACATGCAAAGAAATAGGAACCAAAAGAAAACAGCCCTGTTGCTGTGGCTCAGTGGATTGAGTGCTGGCCTGTGAACCAAGGGGTCACCGGTTCAATTCCCAGTCAGTGCACATGCCTAGGTTGCAGGCCAGGTCCCCAGTAGGGGGCGTGTGAGAGGTGACCACACATTGCTGTTTCTCTTCCTCTCTTTATCCCTCTCTTCCTCTCTCTAAAAATGAATAAATAAAATCTTTAAAAAAACAAAGAGAGGAAACTACTGTCAGGGGCCCACATTTGGACTCACTAGGGAAAACATTAAATTAGCAATGATAACTATGTTTCAGTGACTAACATAAACCATGTTTAGATAATTAAAGGAAAGCATGATACTATCTCACCAACTTGAGAATATCAACAGAGTGATAAAAATTATATAGAAGAATCAACCCTAAGTTCTGAGTTTAAAAAGGACAGTGTGGGAAATAAAGAGAAACTCACTAGAGCCCTGGCTGGGCAGCTCCGTGGGTCAGAGCACAGTCCTGGTACACCAAGGTTGTGGGTTCGATTCCCAGTCAGGGCACATGCAAGTCAACCAATGAGTGCATCAATAAGTGGAAAACCAAATAGATGTTTCCTTCTCTCTCTGCCCCCCTCCCTGCCTATCTCTAAAAATCAATACATCAAAATTGAAAAAAACAAACCTCACCAGAGGGTTGTGACAACATATTTGAACTGGCAGAAGAAAGGATCAGTGAACTTGAGGGTAGAGCAATTGATTGATCTCCTCTGAGGAGCAGAGAGCAAAAGTAACACAGAAATATAAGCAGTGTCCAGAAACCGTTGGAATGGCACTGAGCACAACAATATGCAGACGTAGTGGGAGTCCCAGAAAAAGAGTGGGACAGAAAGTGTATTTCAAGAAGTAGAGATTTTTTTTAAGATTTTATTTATTTATTTTTAGAGAGGGAAGGGAGGGGGGGGAGAGAGAGAGAGAAACATCAGTGTGCGGTTGCTGGGGGACATGGCCTGTGACCCAGGCATGTGCCCTGACTGGGAATCGAGCCTGCGATTCCTGGTTCACAGCCCGCACTCAATCCACTGAGCTACGCCAGCCAGGGCAGAAGTAGAGATTTTTGATGAAAAACATTGATCTACATACCTGAGAAGCTCAACAGAATTTAACCAGAATAAACTCAGAGAGATACATACTTAGACACATTGTAGTAAACTTCTTGAAAAAAACAAACAAACAAAGACAACTTTGAAAGTGACAACAACCAAATCACCATGTACAATGGATTCTCAATAAAATTAGACGCTTGCTTTTGATCAGAACAGCAAAGGTCAGAGGGCAGCAGGGTGACAGACGCCCAGTCAGAAGAAACACACAACCATATGCGTTTGTGCTGTGCTCAATTCGAGAGCACGAACTATAGCTCTCAGGTGCCCCCACTCGGCCGCGTGGCCGTGGCCCGGCTCTGAGGATGGGGAAAGACCTGTCTCAGGCCAGAGCTCCCAGGAATGTGCCGGCAGGCAGTGCGGACTCCTCCTTCACCCTGTCCTTGGGGGTCTCTCTCCAGCAGGGCGTGCTGCCACAGGGCTCCCCTTGGAACGATAGCCCCCAGGCAGAGTGAGCGGTCTAGTTTCCGGTTGCGTGACCACACACCAAGACACGTGTGAGCACACAGCCAGACACACGTGTACTCACTTTTACCATTTAGTCTGTCCAGGGCTGTAGCTTCTGGACAGCTGGTGAAGGGGGAGGAGACTATTGTAAGTGACCCACAGCCCCGCACAAAAAAATCTGCAGCTTGGCAACAGAGAGAAGCCTTGCATTTCTGAAGTGGAAACGGCCATTCAGAAAAGAAAAAGGGCAGATGGGCTTGCTTTTCCTCGTGATGTGGCAAGAGAAGCTCACTGATTCTGCTTCTCACGTCTGATAGTTTGGCCTTGTGGTTGATAAAAATTATTCTCAGCAGCAGTGAATGTTGAATCCCAATCTTCCATACTGCTGGTACGTTTCTGTCTGTTTCTGTTCCTAGAGAAGTGTCTTACTGATCCAGGAGCGCTTGTGTCGGCACGGCATGGCACAGGCCATCGGCAGCAGAGTACGGATGGGCCGTGCTATGGGGTGAGCTCTCCACCAGCTCACCGATCTCGGGCGAGATTTCCAGGAAAGTGAGGGCACTGGTTCACTTTAAAGGCAGAAGAAACAGAATCTGAGTTTTAAAAAGCCACTAGTGAGGGGACACTTGCTACAAGACGTCACCTTTGCTAGTGGTGTATCCGTTTCTGTGAAAACGCTACAAGGAGCCAGAGCTTTCCCTAGGCTTTCCTAGATACAACGGCCTCGGTCACCTTCCCTGAGTGTGCACGCTCATTCAGCAAGCAGACACCGTAACTCTATAGGGTGATATTTTACACAGTAATCATCTTGTGATAACTCCTGTTCCTAGTGACTGTTCTCACTTGGATGTCCTCTTTCTGCCCCAGGCAGCCACGATGGCCGCGTGCCCACATGGGGGAAGAGCAGAAGTTCAGACCACGCAAAGACTGGCCAGGCTGGTGTCCACGGGGCAAGCAGTGGAGTCCGGTGACACGTCATTACTCTAGAGAGAGTCCAGTGGCTGCCTAGGAAAGCGGGGGCAGGAGCAGGGACACAGCGGAAACATACCCGAGGTGCGGGGAGTCCAGCAGGTGGCCAACACCGGCGTTGTGAGCTGGGAACCGAAGGCCAGGATCCACGTTACTGGGGCATGGGGCGCAGAGCAAGATTTGGGTCAAGGTCGTCTGGGCTTTCCTCCGCAGAAAAGGCAGAAACCAAACCGGACTTGGAGCAGTTTCGCAGTTTCCGTGAAAGCTGCACTTCTGGTCACACGCTCTGTGGCTGAGAGGCCAGGGTCACCTGGATCCTCTGTACCTTAGTACTGTCCCCACACCGCTCAGGGATGGCACTGCTATCACTCACTACACAGAGTTCACTGTGGCTCACTGACACGAACTTCCACGTGTTTCCACACTCGGGCCCCCTCAGTCACTTCCACTTGGTTTTCTACGGAGTCTGGATGTGTGTTAGCTGGTACACATGGGGAAGGTGGTCAGCCCACTTTCTGCGTGCTGAGTTTCCTTGAGGTCGGCCGAGCGATGAGGTGAATCGCTCTCATCACAGGGTCACCGCCCTCGCCTCATCAGCGAGGTCGAGAACTCGGAGGACACCATCCTGCATCCTGCAGAGCTGACAGACTCCGTGATGCGGCTCGCACGAGCGCGCACACCGTGGTCGGCGGCACACCGGGGTCGGCAGCACAGGTGCCAGGGCGCACTCCGGGCCAGGAAAATTCACTTGACACAGCGTGTTCATTGAAAATATTTTTTCCTTCTGATTTTTGGAGTTTTTAAAGGTCTTTTCTCCCAGAAAGCAAGGGAATATTTGTACAGAAATTCAAATTGACACAAATAAAAACTATTAGACTCATAAAATTTGCAAATTTATTGGGGAGAAAAACATGGGTTTTCACAGAAATTAATGGGCTAATTTTTCAACAAAGTACTTTGAATAAGTACAAACCTCTTGAATATTTATGAAAACCTAGCTTAACTTTTTTATGTCTCCCATTATTAAACTGTACATTAAATATTATAAGAACTCAATGATAATTTATATAAATGGATGCTTTGCAGTTCAGAAATATTTTTAAGTTACACCAGACACAAGTTACACAATATTAGAAAACAAGACATTCAAAATTAACATCATAAAATATAACAAGATAGTCAAAATATTATAAACAAGCACTTTTATGTCTTACAGTAACATCTCTGGAAACAGCTGAAGGCGAAGGAAAAAAAGGCTGTTTCTCCACATGTATTTCCATTGTAGATTCGATAAAAATAAAAACTCAAGAGCAGTGTCTTTGTCCCGTGTGGCAGATGTTTTGAATGATCAGAAAAGCCTCTGAAAGGGATGTTCATGCTGAAGCCTAAAGACAAATGGATGCAGAGAAGAAGACATGCACTGCATGCCCCGGAAGATTCTAGAAAAACGAGAGCCACTCTGTTCTGTGCTCGAGTGTGACAGCCCGGATGACAGACGGCTCTTCGGAGATCGCAGGCCGCCCGGTGACACTCGGAGGACACATTCGTCTTCGTGGTTTATTGAGGTCACTTATTGCTTTTGGTGTGTGGCGTCTGCTGCCTGGACACGTTGTGCAGGGTGGGCCAGCTGTGGATTTGTGGGCCTATGTCTTGGCACGCGCAATGGGGGTGGGTTCAGTGGGGAGCTACTTGGCAACACAGCGGATGGGGGATGTGCATGACAGCGGCAATCCTTTATCGAGGTTCACTGTGGGCTGACTGCCACGGTAAAACACGTGTGAGCTTTATTTATGTCTCTCAGCGCTGCCACAAAGCGCACCTGGGGGTAAACGAGAGGCCGGGTTTGTGGGAGCGTTTGACGCACGTGGCATCTGCTCTGGCGGGAAGGGTCAGTACGGAACCTTGCACCGAACGTCCACTCCCCAAGATCCACGTGGGGTCAGAGAGTGAGCAGCTTCCGCTCCTTGGTCTGGCTCTTTGCCCTTCCGGAAAGGGAATCCCCCAATAGGGTGCTTTAGAAGAGCCTCCTAGGGATTGCCGGGGGACCTCTGTGCACGCCGGTCAGGTCCCCAGCACGGACAACCCTGTGTGTGCCATGCAGCTGCAAGCGACAGCAGAACCGGGGAGTTCCCCAGAGCAGAGGAGCACCCTGCTGTGGAGTGCCAGAGAGCCACTTCACCCCCAGGTTCTGTGCCTGTCGCAACCTGTCACAGGGCCAACACACCTGTCACAGGGCCACCTTCCCGACCCGCTCACCGCTCTTCCCAGTGAGGCCGTGCAAGCTGTGTGTGTGGGGTCCTGAGACCCGAGGTCCTCCGAGATGTCACCTGACTCAGACTTCCTTCCTGAGGTTAGAAACTAAATCAAACACATTAACACAGAATGCGAGCTGGCGTGTGAGACAAAAGGGAATATAACTTCATTCTCCCTATGGGCGTGTGGGGACACCTCTTCTGAAGTAGGGTTTCTGGACTATCAGCATGTTCCTTTACTGCACAGATTCTCAAGGTCGACATTAATTACCTAAGGAATGGGGATAGTTACGATGCATTCTTCTCAGGGTTGTTCTGGAGATCAGATGTCAACGCCTTTGTCGCCACTTGATGGCGGTGATGACATACACGTGGGTGAATCCTCGTCCTCCATACATTACACAGGTTGTCAGACCTCAGAGGGAGGACCTGGTGTTGGGGAGGCGTGCGAGGGGAGTGTCACGAGAGCCAGGACGACCACCGTGGGTTCGCCTTCACGCACCAAAGTGGACGGTCGCCAGGTAGCGTGGACTCTGGAGTCCAGTCCGGGGGGAAGAGGATGGGAGGCCTACGGCAAGTGAACGGCCGAGTGGCACTTCCCACACCTAACGAGTAAATTAGCTTCAGGCAAAACTGTGGAGTCATTCCCCTGCAGCCTCTTAGGGAATTCAAGGTCAAGACTGAGTGAAATTTCTGAGGGAATTGCTGTATGGAACACAGCAGGAAGCTGGCTCAAGAGCATGTGGGATTAATTTTATTAAGCCTAATGAGTAATTTGTGTTTTATGCTGAAAATTTTCATGTACTTGGGATTTCTTAATAAATACTCGCTGTGTGAGAAATCATTAGAACTCAGCCTCATAATAAATCTGTCATTTAGAGAGTAAGGATGTTTACTCTACACGTCAGCAGGGACAAACAATAAGCACAGATTATGAAGGCGCATCGAAACAGACTTTGCTTATGAAATATGTTAAACAGCAGCTGACAGGGCTTTAATCCTGTGAAGAAAACTTGGAAAACCTGGAGAAAAGATCCCAGCCCACTAGGCTGGTGCACTGAGGGAATGTCACCACTTTCTTACGAACGATTCTTGACAGTTCATAAGCCGTGTTCGCACGCGCTGGTTTCCAAAGTCCTTTCGCGAACCTGGGAGGAAACGTTTCTGTTTTGTATGTAATGAAGTTATTCCCCATGTCCCATGGGTAAGGTCTGCTATGGAGCTCTGAATGCAAGTGATTTATCTCTGCTACTCTGCCCTTCTCGGGGTATTTTAAAGAAGCTCCCAAACGTCTCCGTTTCCTGAACTCTGGCTTGAGTCTCCTTTTCTGCTGCTCCCTGTCCACTGTAACCGTGCACCCACTCTCTTCACTTACATACATTTTTTTACACAAAACAAGCCTGAACCCCAGAGCCAAACTGACTTCCAAAAAGCATCACGTGTTCCTCCCCGGAGTCAACTCCGCTGCACTCCCCGCTCCTCTCCTGGCCGCCGGGTCGCGGCAGCCAACTGAACAAGGACCATCTTTCTGGGCGCTGAGTCCCGACTGTTGTTTCTGACCCTTCCTCTCACAGCGGGCGTCACTGAGCCGGGCCAGCTGTAGCACTGGCCACGGGGGCCACAGGCTCACGCACAGGCCTGGGATTTACACCCATTCTACTCTCGGGCAGGGGCCAGGCGGGGGCGGCTTCGAGGACCACGGGGAGGGCTCTGTGGCTGAGGCTGGTGGAGAGCCGGGGAAACACGGTAGCCGGACGCACACGTCCAGTTGTGCTGTGTTGGAAAAGATGGAGCCAAGGGGAAGAGCAATCACTGTCCACTGAAGCACTGGGAAGGTGACAATGACTCAGTTTACCTCCAGCTTCCACACCTACTTCTGCCTATGTTTTAGGTTTTATTAAACTTATTGGGGAGACACTGGTTAGTACGATTATGTGGGTTTCTGGTGTCCAACTGCATGATACATCATCTGTATATTGTATTGTGTGCCCACCACCCAAAGTCGGCTTCTGTTGCCATTCATTTGACCCTCTTCACCCCTTCCCTCCCCCACCCCCTTCCCTCTGGTGTGTGGCCCATGTCCAAGAATGTGGTTTTTCTCTCATTTGCTGCTTTCTGTTTATATCCCATGTGTGAGTGAAATCAGGAGGTTTGGACTTTCTCCACCTGACTCTTCTTAGCATAATATTCTTGCTTTATATTTTGCTTCCATAACATCTGGTGACCAAAGCACCATGGTAAGGCTTTGGACCAAGCGGCCTGAATCACACTGCACTGGTGGCTCCTTCCCCTCGAGTCAGCGGGACCTTCGGGGCCAAGCTCAGACCTTTACTCACCTCTGTAGAACCCCTATGGTGGCCCGGCCAAGGGTTTGAAACTCTGAGTCCCCACCTGCCTCCTTCTCCTCTGTCAAGTATGTCCCACCACCTCTCTCTCCCTGCCTCTCTCTCTCTCTCTCTCTCTCTCACACACACACACACACACACACACACACGCTGTCACCCTGTGGTGACAGCAATTTCCCTAGAAGCTCAGAGTACCGTCCCCCAGATGCTTGCTCTAGTCCCTCCCAGTTGTCCCCCTGATGTCCCTGCACTGGACAGGACAGCTGCGGGGGTGCTCAGGGCCGCACTCCCTGAGGTCCTGGCCGGGTCTGCGTGAGCGGGTACTTCCCCATGACAGCAGCATCCAGTTTACCTTCACTGGGAAAGCTCACCTGTTACTGCTTTGTAAACTGTGTCTGCTGTGTCTTCAGACACACATCACGAATTGAAGGAGAAACCTGTGTTTCCCATGTGCTGAACTCTCCCCACGGGGGAGAGAGGCTACCAGGGTGTTTTCTGCATGCTTCACTCTCTGAGAACAAAACCAGCAGGTGGAGAGAAGACAGACAGGAAAACAGCATGAACCGTGAAGGCTGTGCAGAGAAACACCCAGCGGGGAAAAAGCCGTGAGTTAACCAGCGTCCTTCTTGAAGAGGGAGCTACCTTAGGCTTCCCGTCGATACCAGCCACTTTGACACATTCATGTCGTATTTACTTACTGCATTCACAGAGTTCATGTTCACAAGACACTCACACCACCTCTGTGGCTTCTTCTCAGAAGTCTCAAGATGAGACAGCGTTTGGCTTGAAGCATACTCGAGCGTCCAAGTGTCAGGAAGGCTTCGACTTGTCTGCCACAGACAGGGGTCCTTGGGGTGCAGGTTCTGAGGCTGCTCTCCGGCACAGAGAGCCTGTCATGGTGGATTCTGCCTTTTCGAGCCCACTGAACCGGGGGCTGGCCCGAGCCAGTCTCGTGGTTGGCTAGCAATGGAACACCATCCATCAAAGGAGACTTGAGTCCTTGGGGTGACCGCGTGCCCTGGGGAATGAAACTTGACACTGGGCTCCTAATAATAGGAAGAGAACCACTAGACATCAGAAAGGTGACAGCGTCTCTCAGCCCTTCGTAACGGACAATTTTATGAAAATGAGGGACTTCAGTTAATGTTTGCTTTTGACTCAGAATTAGACATTGTTGCAGATGGCCCTGTCTCCCAGCAGAGTGAGGCCCTTTCTTACTTACCGAGATCTCTCTAGCATTGGACCTGGGGCCTGGTATTCACAGGTGCTCAGTAAGATTTTCAGAATTTATTTAAATTCCGGATAAATGATATTTCCCTTATTCGGCTGAAGTGCAGAGGATGGAATGGAATCTATTCTCCAACAGTTTCAAACAAGTGAACAGGTCAGGGGCCGTCAGGGCTGATGGGCGTTCCAGAGGCAGAGGGAGTGCGTTGCGGTGGGGGCAGGGCTCAAGTCTGAGGAAGGATGTGAGGACAGGCTGGGGGGGCCCCCCGCTAGGTCTCAGCAGGAGTCCTGACCAGGGGAACGTGAGAGTCTCACCTTACACAGTTCAGGGGGCGGGTCGGCCAGGAATTCCAGAACTTCCTCAGTTGTTCTGTCTGACTCTAAACCCAGGCTGGTGGCCCCCAAAGCCCTGCTTGCAGGGATACCGACGGAGCAGGCCCCTGCCTGTCCTGGCCAGGTCTCTCCATCCCCATTCACAACCTCGGTCGCCACGTGTCACTGGGACGTCACTAAGCTCTCAGGCTCAGATTCCTCATCTATGAGATGAAATTCTCCAGTGAGACTGATTGTAAAGATTCCCTCCAGCTATTACATTAAGCTGACGAATTTGCATTTTAATTACAGCTGAAGCCCCCAGGCTGGAAGCTCGTGAATCTGTTCTGACTCTTCAGAGAAGGTTCACACAGTCGCAGAACCCCACGGGAAAAAACGGGGCTCGTGCTCACTTCCACAAAGCTCCAAACTGCCTTTTAATGGAATCATACAGCTGCACTCTTTTCACATAAATCCTGGAGCTAGACACCATATTAAAAAATCACCCCACTGAGTTGCAAGACCTGATGAAGGGGAAGCCCCATGTCTTCCGTCCTAACAGCAGCAAGGGCTGACACGGGATGGGGGTCCGGGAGTGGAGGGAACAGAAAAACACCACTTCGTGTTTTTCCCGAAGTGCAGACACCCTACAGTTTCATTTTCACCTCGTCTCTCCGCCCTGCCAGCTCTCCCCCTTGGGGAATTCGTGACACTGAAATGTCCCTGATGTTGCCTGCTGATGGCAGGGCAGAGCAGTGGGGCTCATGGCATGGTGTCTCACTCCACACTCGCCGGGTCTCTGCACCTTCCTCCGACCGGAGATGAAGCTCCCCGACTTCCTTCTCTCCGGCCCTACCCGTCCAAACCCACCTGGACATAACCCAGTAGTTCCGACAGCAGCAGCACTTTGCTTTTGACAGCACATGCGTGCGCGCACGCACCCCTGCAGGGCTCCCCCTGCACTGAGACTGGCGTCCTGGGTCTTCCACTTGCTCTATCTCTGGAACGCTCTTTCTTCCCTTTTTCAGTGCGCTCAACTCTGGATTTCCAGAGCGGGCCGCATCGCTGACGCTCACACGTGGGCACTGCGTCCCGCTGTTCGGCTGGAGCAGCTTGAGCCAGCTCAGGAGAGGATTCCTAAACTTTCAAAGTTTTGTCCCCTGCCTCACATTAAACATTGAGTTATGCCAACTCACAGTGAAATCGGTGAACAGCAATAGTGATAAATGCCCGGCACCCATCACCTCCAAGTCACTTACTTTGGAGACTTTATGATGACCTGTGTTCTGCAAGCGTCCAGGTGGCAGGCACCATGTTAAGTTGTGTGCCGCCTACCCTGTCTCCTCCTAGCTCCACACGCAGGGAACCATCACCAGAAGTTTGACCTGGGCCAGCACCACGCACAGGGAGGAATGCTCTAGGTCAGGGTCTTCTTCAATGCGTGGAGCGCGGCTGAGGCCCACACCTTTCTCCAGGGAAACTCCCTCAATTGTTCCTCTCGGATTTCTGAGTTCTTCCTCTTCCCCAGGTCTCCACTTGAAACTTACAACAATCATATTCTTTTTCCAACTTTTTCCATCGCAATAGTTTTCCATGTGTCACCATACGTTGGTGTTCTAGTCTCTTGCCCACTCGAGTGCAGGCGCTGCGTGGGCAGGCACACGTCTCATTTATCATTAGCCCCCAGTGCCCAGCAGCCAATTTGCTCGCCATCTGCTCTGAAAACTTTGCCGTTGAACAAACCAGCACCCAAGACCTGAACATCCTAAAAAGTGAAACGAACTCATCCTCCAACTGACTTCCCAACTGTGTTTCCCTTGGAGGCCCAGGTCAGAGCTCAGCATCCTCTCCGATCTTCGATGCTTTCCCAATATCATGGTATCATCAATATGTTCCTTACTGTATTTTAACACGTGTTTTATTTTTCTCAGACACATGGCTGATTCTAGAGTTTGTGGGTTTTGAAATAAAGCCACCTGGGCTCTTGGGACCCAAGAAAACAATGGTTGAAAGAGACGAAACGATAATCTTGGGAGAAGAGATGACAGGAGAAATCGTTATTTCCTTCAGAGGTCTGATTGCTTTGACCACAGAGGAGGCCATTCAACCTGCAATTCATTCTGCATTCTGGGAGGAGAGCTGAACTTTCAGAAGGAAGACAAGTCACCTTCAGATAAAGGCTCTGCTGGAAGTTTTATCAACAATACCTGTGACACCAGATCTCCTAGCTATAGTATGGATATTATAGTAGATATAACAGATTTAATCGATATGGTGAACGGTGGCCTGTGGCTCTGTTTCAACTCGGCGGGAGCAGAGTATTTATTGCCATTATGTTTTTCTCATTACAAAAGAGTACATAACAATTTGTGGCAAATCAAGGTGTTACAAATAAGAAAACAGCCATACTCACAACCCGAACATCCCGAGAACCCGTTCTGGTCTGATAACCACCGTGCTTCACCGTTTTTGTTCTACGTGTTTGAGATCACTGGGTGTGTACGGCTCTGGTCAAGACCGACCTGGATCATCAGCACTTTCCTTCATCATAAAGAAGGACTTTTAGGCTATTTTATACATATAATAATATATGGATTTAGCAGAACTTCCTAAAAATTTCCTTCTTTTTAGATCTTCTAAGATTCGATCATGATAACTAATGTGTCAATGAAGAACTTTCAGCCTGAAACCATGACATGTCAAAAATTGTTATCATACATTTTAAAGTAGAAGTACATAGATTAATGTACACATGTGACTAAAACTTTAAATTTTCACATTTATTTTCAGAAACTTTGTCCTAATTTACACAGATATCTCTATAACCTCATAACTTAAAACTGATCATTTTAAAACAAAACAGCACGATTTTTGTCAGTGTATCTTTTCTCGGTTGGGTACACTTTTACTCCACGTTACACATTCTGTGCGCCCGTGTTTCTAGTGTTGTCGGTCAAATCTCTCCACGTTTTCTTTTGTGATTTCTTTCATTGGCTTTGCAATAACTATCTTCTTGAGGGAGTTTACCTTTTACAGAAAAATCGAGAAGATACTAAACAGTTCCCACATAACCTGCACCAAGCGTCCCTCATTACCGGCACCTTCCGTTAGCACCGCATGCTCGTCCCAGCTGATGACCTGATGCCGACTTCACCAGCAAAGGCCAACACGGCCATGCTCTTCTGGTCAGCGACACACCACATATCGACGGTGGTCCCACAGGATGAACTTGAATTTTCTATAGGAAATGAAGGATGTGTGGTGTAGGGAAAAATTTTCTCTGGGGGGAACAACCACCATAGGGGTGGCAGCAGACCCCCCTCGCTCATGGCTCCTGTGCTCTGAGTGTATAGACCTCACCCCAATGGTTGGCCATGCACCTTTCTGGGCACAGAGGACCTGTCCCCTCCCCCAGCGCCACGAGGGTAGAGGGCGCTCAGCCCTCTGAGCTCCAGCATGGTGGTCTTCGGAGAACGTGGAGGCACATCCTTTGTTGGGGACCTAAGACCCTGCATGAGGACTCAGGCCCAGAGGAGCCACCTGAACAGATAGCAGGTGCCACTGCCACGCTAATGGGAGCGCTGTGGGGTGTGGGGCCGGCCCATCCCTGCACTATGGAAATACGTTCGGTGATAACCATAGGTAAGTCCTATTGCTTCCATCAATTCAGCACCAGAGCAATTAACTTCATACAACATGAGATCCTTTCATTTCCTTGCAAGTTCCCCCCTCCGTACCTTCTCCACTCCTCCTGCCCCCGGTTTTCCTTTTGTTCACGTATGTTGTAATACAAGCACAGAAGTCTCGAAGCACCAAGTGGCTATTTTCGGTGAATACAAAGTGAGTCTTCCCTGTCTTGACCCCAAGCACCTCCGCTGCCTCCCCGGAAGACGGCGTCTGAGACCGGTTCGCAGGTCTGTCCGTGAGCAGCACACACGGACACGCGTTCTCACACAGACACCCCGTCTCCCCCAGTCAGCAGCACGCTGCAGAGGCCGTGTCCTTCCTTCCACGCTCACTGCCTGCAAAGACGTCAGCAGACTCGTTTCCTTCTTTCAGCAGCCGTGCTGATGGACAGTAATTTATTAAGCAATTCACTTAAAGTGCACATTTGGACTGTTTCTAGTGTTTTAATCTTGTGAACTGTGCTGAAGTGTTTTATAATATATCATCTCCCTCATTTCTCATAATGGTGAGAATATCAATATTCATTCTCACGTGCCCAGAGAGCAGGCCGAGAGCTCTGGAGCAAGGGCAGCAGTGGGGGCTGAGGGCAGCGGAGAGACTGAGCTGGGAAAACTCATGGACACGGGCAGCAGTGTGGTGCTGGCCAGGGGGAGGGACTGGGGGTGGGGTGGAGGGTAAAGGCGGACCAGCCGTGACGGACGGAGACCTGACCTGGGGTGGCAAGCACCCAACACAGGGTGCACACGAAGTGTTGGAGACATGCGCACCTGAAACCTGTGTGAGTTTGTTAGCCAGTGTCACCCCAATAAACTCAGTGAAAAGCAAAAATCAGAATCAAACACAACTCAGCATTGAAACCCGATCCCCAGAGAGATGGTTTGGGAGGCAGGGCCTCTGGTAGCTGACCCATAGTCAGGAGGATGGAGCCCTCGTGAACGGGATTAGCGCGCTTAAATTAAAAAAATAATACAGGTGTACATTTCCATGTAGAGGTCCTTCGAACAGACCTACAAATGTGCAAGGACACCCCTTTACTGCAGCTGTCTCCCACTGAGGTGTAACTGCACCTGAGCGCACTGCACCCGGCACGCACAATTTAGTAAGTCACCACCACAGGGCATGCTTGTGGAGCCAGCACCCCAGGCGACCGTGCAACAGGCTCGTCCCTGCTACAGCCCCTTTGCAGCCCCGGTCTCCAGCCTCTCCCCGCCTCTCGCCCTCTTCCTTCGGTGACTGTTTTGCTGTTTTCAGTCATTACAGGTTATTCTGCATGTTCTAGAAGTTTATACAGATGGGATTATATTTTCCATGTTCTTTTTCTGTTTTCTTCCACTTACAGTTACTGCTTGAGGATTCCTCCATGTTGTTTCATGTATCAATAGTTTGTTCCGTTTTAGCTGAGTAGTATCCCCTTTGCACAGAAGTACAATTTATGTCTCCAACTGTTGATGACCATTCAGAGATTAACAAATAACGCTGCTAAGTGTGTTCATGCACAATACTTGTGTAAATGTTTGCTTCCGTGTGTCTTGGATAAATACATAGGAGTGGAGTAGCTGAATCATATGGCAGGTCAGTGGTTGAATTTTCCAGAAGTGACTGATTTCCAGAGTGACTGTATGGCCCCCCAGCAAGGTCTGACATCTACAGGGACCTCACTTCCTCACCAGTGCTTGCCGTGAGCAGTCTCAGCCTCAGTCACTCTTGTGGTTGTGTGGAGGTGTCTCCCAGTGGCTTTGTCCCCGCCTGCCTGGCTTCCAAAGAGCTTCTGCTCACCTGTCTCCTGCCTGTCCAGACCACATCCCCAGGGCATCAGACCCAGGGCAGCATGCTGCTGTGGTCTGGCCTGGACCCCTCCCTCTGCAGCCACGTTCTCCTCATCTGGATCCACCCAGCATGCCTCTGGTCGTGGTTTGTGTTTATGGAAAATATTCTTCCGAGATGCTTTGTGGGGACAGGGGCATCCCCCCTCCAAGCTGAATAACAGATGTCAATGTTGTCTTAGAAACCACTTTCTCTGTCCAGTGTGACTTGAAGAAAAGCATTGACTGTCACATAATTCTATTTTATTATTATTATTATTATTATTATTATTATTATTATTGAAGCAGAACTTGGGGATTGTCCGAACACACAGCAGGTAAGTTGGCGCCTGTGCACTGGTGTGTACATATAGCACATTCCATCCACTTCTCTTCATCCCTGCGAGCTGAGTCATTCCTAACAGGCCTGAGGTCTGCATTGGATCCCGAGTTAAAAGACGCTTCTGGGTTGGGTTATATTTAGACATGAGAGCCAGGACATATCGGTGGAGATTTCGGGCCCTGCAGTGAACAAAGCTAGTCAGCAGCTTGTCCTTCAGGAGCCCCAGCTCACTGCTCCCCGGGCAGATGGACCAGGCCTTTGGCCCCACTCCAGTCCCCGGAGCCCAGCGTCGCCAGGGAGCTCGCAGGCCCAGAGCACCGCCACGGCTGTCACTCGTATTTGGTGGGACGACAGATCACGGCCTGATTGTCCCCTCTTCTGAGTAGCATTCAAAACCCGCTGCAAGTCTCTGAAATACCTTTGAAGATAAGAGGCTTCTCATATGCTAGTCAGGCCATCTGTCACTCCTCTGACAGGTTGAAACCCCAGGCTCATGCATTCGGAGTGGGAATACAGAGACTCGGAGAAAGCAGGAGGCGGACGAGCTCCATGTGATTCTCGAGGACAGAAAGCACCATCTCCCGAGTCTCTTTAAGGGAACTAGGGAGCGCGCGTGTGCGGGCAGTCCCCCACGTCTGCAGCATCTGCCGTATTCCCAGCGTGCACTGAGTGGTGGGTGACGAACGAGAGGGGACGGGGTCACCGGAGGAAGCAGGACAGCTCCCTCCCGTCACCTCGGGACGCCACCACCCAATTTGGCCTCTTGTCAGTTTTGGTCACCGAAAGGTCCAGTAATCACTTGAAAACAGGCCATGAGAGTTGCTCCGTTGAAGTGTCCGTCCCCATTGTGTCCCCTCATAATGTCCCACACCCCCAGTTTGATTTCTGTTCTTTGACATCTATTATTTTGTGCGACTCTCTTTCCCAACTTTCCACGCTACACATGTGTCCCCTTCTCTAAAAGAAACTGGGGGTTGGATTGTAATGAACTCACACGAGTATTAGCAGGAGTATCAGCGATGACACAGATTTGTTATGAGAAGAGAGGAAACCGCATTATGTAAAGACTGTGGAAACATTTTCTCTGCAAAGTTAATTTCTACCATTTAAAGATAAAAGTCATGCAATTCAAGGCTCCTTTAGGAAGAAGTCATCTTGTCGGGGTTGTGGAAAGTTGAGGGGACCTTCCCTGAGCATCTGCTGGAGCAGGTGACAGCTCACGGCAGGGTGTTCAGGATTTACCAGTGCTCGGGATGACCGGTCTCTTTAAGAGACAGTCTGTGTCTGTGCCTCTTTGGCAGAACTGATGGCCTGAGGCTTCAGGAGCGTGGTCAGCGTGGGCACCCAGAGGAAGGGGTGTGGCCTGCAGGTTTGTCCCAGAGGAAGATGGCTATCTGTACACCAAGCTTCCCACCAGCCTGATGCTCCATCCAGTTCTTTGCCTACAGGAAATTTTAAACCTTGGAGGTGTGTCTGGAGCCGCCAACAGGGAACAGTCTTGGCCTCGCACCTCGTGCGCCGTGCTGAATGTGCCTTGGAAGACGCTGGGTTCCCTGCTGCAGAGCCGGCGGGGACAGGCGGCGTGTGGCACCAGTCTGGACTGCAGGCGGTGACTGGAGGACAGGGCCCGCCCCTTGCCTCAGACTGGGGCAGCTCTCCTCTGTCTAGAATTGGCTCGAACTCTGCTGTCAGGCGTTCTCTCTCCGACTGGTGGTCCAGTCACCACTCAGTGCCACGGCAGCCCAGCTGCAGACCAGAGCGTTGGAAGGCAACAGCCCGCACCGAGGGGGCAACAGCTGCGGCGCCCTGGCCAACACCAAGTGTCAGCATCTCTCCGCACACGCAACCCCCGGCTGGGCTGGAGCCCCACCCAGAGGCTGCAGTGGGCGCCCGCTGCTCAGAAATGGGGGTGACAATGCCCTGTCACTGTGGGGTGGTGTTGAGGGACGTGTCTCAGCTTTGTCCCTCTTAGCTGAGATGTGTGACCTCAGCTAAGTCACCACCGTCCCCCAGTCTCTTTATCCGTCAGAGGGAACAGAGACCTCACGGTTTTCTTGTGAATAATGGAACCAGCGGAGGCTTGACTTAGAAAACTGTGATATCCTCAATTCACTGCAGATCTGAAGTCATTTTGTTTAAATCAAGAAATCTCTTGAAAACACATTCTCAGTATTCTATTCCTGGGTCTTTCACCGCTGAAACAAAACAATAAAAAATATTTAATTTGTTGTTTAATACATTGTAAGATGAATGGATTGAGATATACATGTTAAAATATAATACATAAAATATGTTGTATGTCACAATACATATGTCATTTAGCATATAAATATATCATACCATAATTATTGTAACAGTATTTTATGCATTATACTTTATGTATTACACACTGCGCTCTGTATTATACTTTATACAAACACACTGTTAAGATTATTTAAAGATTCACAGAACTTATTTTCTTAATCTTTCACATTGAGTCTTGAACACATTCTGACAACGTCATCTACGTGGAGTGAAACCTGCGGTTGACAGCCAGCGTTAGAGCGACAGACTGACTCGGACCCTCTGCTGGACGCCCGCCGCCCCTGCACCGGCGGGTTTTCCTCTGGGCTCCGGGGGCCGCTCCATCGGCCTGCAGAACCTCTGTGCCCTTACGAACCAAGGTCGCCCCGCTGCATTCCATGTTTCACGAACGGTGACTGAAATCAGTTGCTGTTTGTTTCCTTTGAGAAGGAGGTTTTAGGTCCTGGCACTGTGGCAGTACCTCCATCAGATTACAGGTTAACTGCCGTAAGCGAGTGGATTTCTGCTTTCATGAAGCAGGCAGTGCGCCGGCCCCACGAGACCCGGCCTCCACCGTGGGCGTGCAGGTCTGTTCTGTGCCGGCGTCGACCGAGCAGACGGTGGGCAGGGCACTGCGAGCTTACGGACGGAAAAACTGAAAAAGCTTGGCGCTCTCACTGTTTTTCCACACTTCACACGCAAGAACTGCTTTTCTAAAGTTCAAAACATGACGCCTCAAACCAACGTGACTGACATGAACACTGCCTGCAGTACCTTTGTGATGGACCCTGTTAAACACGCGTTCCGAACTGCAGAGTGCACGCTGCTCAGTTTAGCCTGGGGCTGAGCTGACAGCGGGAGGAGGGCTTCGAGGGTTCACTGAGGACAAAGACGTCCCGTTCTCAGGGAGCCGCGCTCGGCGGCGGTCTGGTGGGCTTGCGCTTTAGAGAAAAGGGAATCTCAGCCACAGCCGCAGATAATTGGTCTAAATATGACTTGTTCTGCAAAATGAATGAAGAGAATGTTAAACCGGTCCATGTTTGTACACACCATTCCTCTGAGCACTGAACAATGATGTTACCACTGCATTTTGCAGAATTCACACAGATTTGCTCAGAGCATGGATCCTCTGCTGACCTCACTCTGACCCCAAGCCTCACTGCGCTGAGGTGATGGAGGTCTGACCCCTCCAGAGCACCAGACACACGGTGTCACTCCCCTCCCACGTGGGTCACGAACCCATCGCCTGGGGCCCAGGCACTGCTGTGGGGCCGTCCGTGTTGCCCCCCGCCCCGTCTCTCAGGCTCAGGGTCTTCCTCTCCCCAGATACTGACCTCCACGCACGAGGATGGAAGGGAAATGTCACGGGACGAGAAAAGCATCCAGGACCGCACGTCCGGTGTCCTGCACTCAGACGGATTGGGAGGTGTGGAGGGGTCTCGTCCGGGACACAGACGTTTTTGGAAGCGTGGTTTTGGTTGTGACATACATGTACGTACTCTTAAGCGTAACCCAGGCTTAGTGGTGATTCCAAGCCAAAGCTGGTGGGGGAGGCGGCATTCTCTCTGCGGTCAGGGGAGGCCAGGCGTCAGTGGAAGGTCTGGGCAGATCAACTCGCTTTGATCCAGGGCAAGGAGCTGAGCCCCCCATGATCGCGGCTGACGTGCAGAGCATTATCACAGACCAGTGTGTCCATCTGGGTCCAACCAGGAGACAGACATTTTAAAGGGGAACTCTAATATATGTTTAATAGAAGTTTAACCCAGGAAGTACTGACCTGGGAGAGATGAGTTATGGCAAAGGTGGCTGAGGCAAGCACTCACAGAAGAACTTGGGAGGGGCCGGTCTCCGAGGCCCGGCCTCGGCGGACTCACAGTTGAGTGGGTGGCAGGGCTGGGTGGCCATGGCCAGAGCTGGTCCAAGGTCGATGCTCCGGCAGGAAGCAGCTTACGGGCTGGTAAGCGGGGCGGTGCATGCTGCTGTGGGTGTGTGCTGTGACATGGGGACTGTCTGCAGCGGGAGGCCAGGCACCGGGGCACCTGGGGGTGTGGCTGGGGCATATGCAGCCCCACAGTCCCCATCCCACGTACCACGGTGTCCATGCAACGCTGAGGAAACAAAAAACAGCTAAGCAGAGCAGGTGGGGCCAGGGCAGGGCCCAGCCCCCTGCAGCCTCCTTCCAGCCAAGCTCTGTGCAGGCAGCTGCCCTGTGACTGGCACCCCCGCGGCCCCCGCAGCCCCCGCAGCCCCGAGTCAGGGCCCCCCCCAGCAGGCAGGGGCCATGTCACGCTCTCGGGCTGTCATCCGGGGTTCAGGGTTTATCGCATCTCCCCGAGCTTCAGTTTTAAAGATCTCTGCTGATGAAACCACATTTGTGTGTTTTGGGAAGGCTGAAGCACAACTCTGTCAGTGAAACGAAAATAGAACGCACGTGATGGCGAGTGCGATTGAAAAAGAACTCGAGAAACAGGATAGGAAGAAGTAAAGGAAGTGATAAGTCTGAATGGTACGAGCACTTCAAGTCCGACGTGCGCAGAGGGACGGGCCAGCTGCGCGCCCCTCCTGTGTTCTCCCGCAGCCTGACCCGGCAGCCCCAGTCAGCGAGCTGGTTTCACGTTCCTCGTTTATTTCTGATGCAGTTGTTACGACACGTCACTCAAGGGACGAGCACATAATTCTCTCTGTGTGGTTCACTAATCATTATCTGTAGCATTGTTTCCAAGTTTAGCATCAATTACTGTTTCTCCGATTCACATATTGGACGACAGAGGACGCTGGTCCTGCGCCGTTCCTCCTGTCCCGGGGTGGGAGGCTGATGCCTCTGCTTCCTCATTTCCTCGGTTCCTAAACAGACGGCAGTGTCTGTTTGGGGGAAACCTCAAATTCCTCCTGTTATTCCTGGGTTATCTGCATATCTGCACTATGTCTACTTTTCCTTTATTGGCCGTAGCTGTTATTGGATGAAACCTCCGACACCTAAAATCAAATTCTTGTCTCTCTAAACCGCAAGAGCCGACCTCTCATCTAGCCAAGTGAAAACTGTCCAGTTCTCTGAGTCCATGCTGGGGGGGCCATCCCTGCTTGAATATCTATGAAACTGCCTTTCCCAAATTCCACACAATTACCACTAGAACAGAATTTATTTTCTGTTGCCCAAAATGAGATTTTTCTGTTCAGTTAATCACATAAGCTCTGTGACTGACTGGCGTGGTATGCCAAGCTTCTTCTTCTGATACTGTATTAAGTGTGTTCCCAACTGCTTGCCTAGGTCTCACAACACACATGCCCAACAGGCCAAATTCTAAATTGAATCAATGCCTTTTCTCTCCATAAGCATGACCCACACGCACAAAGATGGCAGGAGGCTGTTTCTGGTTACACTCTTCTCTGCACTGGTCAGTTACTAATGCCAAGCGTTCTCTGTTTTTTCCTTTTAATTCCTGGGGGTATTTTTGTGTATTCTCTTTCTTTTTCTTCTCCTTTTTCTTTTTCTTTTTCCTTAGTCCTTCAGGTTTCTTAATCTCCTTTCCTGTGTCCCACCTCTTTGGCCCTGTGGGGTCTTTCTGGTCCTGTCTCCTCGTCCACCATCCAGTTTGGGATTCTCTCTGCAGCTGTGTCTGTCTGCTACTGCACCTAGACATTAACTCCTGGACTTCAAGTATTACATTTTTTCCCTTACAGATGTCCTATTTAGTCTTTTTTAAATCTGTCAGGTTATGTTTGCAGCTTTGTATTTCCTATATAGGTACACGGAGTTCTCTTTCATTTATTCTGGAGTATTGATGTAGTTGTTGTAGCATTTCTATTTAATCATTTGGCTTATCCGTGCTGCTTCTCATTCCTGTCTGCTCACGATGCCTCATGCCCCTCATGACTGCGCACTGTCACCACTGTGTCCTGCAGACTGCCCTCCAGCCCCCTCTCCACGCTCCCAACAACCTCAGTGTCGCTGGCGTTGCTGCGCCATCTTGAATTCTCCCTGGACTCACACAGCAGCTCCGGCCTTACCTTCTCCATCCCGGTTCATTTACCACGCCAAGGGAAATCACCTTTTAGAATTTAAGTCGGATCACTTTCCTGCCTCCCTAAACTCTTTACTATTCTCATAACAGAATTAAGATGCCTCATGACCTGAGCCCCTGCTTACCAGGCCAGCTTTCCGTCTGCCACTCCCCTTGACAGGCACGGAGCCGCAGCTTCACCAAGCTCCTCGATGGTCCTCGAACACACTGAGGTGTGATCTCATTATCTCTCACCTTTGCAGGAGCTTTTACTTCTCCTAGAAGGTAATTCTTTGCCTTGTAGACCTGGTGAGCTATTCCACATGCTTCGCAATTCATTTTGTAGCACTTCTGTTTGTTTCTGATCCTACTCACAAGTTAACTAATACTCTACTCCGTGCCCCCTCCACATGTATGAGAGAACTTGCTCTCTCACACGTGTGTGCACACACAGAGACAGCACCCGTGCTGCCACACGGACCTTCCTCTGGGCCTCGTTCCCGGCAGGCTGTGCAGAAAGGCCATGCCTCTTGCCGGCAGGCTCCAGCCACCAGCAGGGGACCCTGGAGCACGGTGGCTACTGGATATGGGCTGAAAGGAAGAAGATGCCTTGAGTATAAACCACAGGAAAGATAATTGAGGAGTTCGTTATGCTTGTCTTCCAGTGTACAGAGGGCTTATTTGGGAAAAAAGAGAAAAGAGGTTCTGTATTGTTTTGGAATGAGGGCTAGTGACAAAACTTTCGCAGAAATGATTTGATTCTAATGTATCGAACCATTCCAAACAACAGGCACCGTCCAGGGGAGGCACGGGCCAGCTGCGCAGGTTCTGAGCTCCGGGGTCCAGTGTGGAAACGGTGAGGAGCGGGCGACCCTCGCTGGGTGTGAGGAAGGAGAGCCCACTTCCCCAGCAAACGGCTCCATGTGGCCTTTGGGGCCCCTCCAACTCAAAGAACATGCAATTTTGTGTTCATAGGAAGCAATACAAATGTTTTAAGGTTAAAAATAAATGATTTCATAATCAAGATGACTTTTATTCCCTTTCTAAAAAAGGGCTTTTTTGGTTGTTATTGTTCTTTAGGATAAAGAAAACCCTGACTATTACTCCAACATATCAAAGCACATTAAATTAAAACCCCTTCTCTGAGGGTGAGGAGAGAGTATTTGCCTGGGCCCTGATTTCCTTTGGCTTTAAAATACATTATCTCCTGAGGGGCGAGGCTTCTCGTGACTGATAGGCAGACATAGAGAATCTGAAACACCAAACTAAAGCATCGGAGAGCCACTTCCTGTGCAGGGATCCGGGGGCAGAAGGCCGGGTCTGCAGCCAGCAGCACAGCCAGGTGGAAGGAGGCAGGCACGTGCGGGGACTGGCAGGAAGGGGCCGACTCCGTGCAGGCTGCGCCCCTGCAGGTGAGGACAGGTGCGTGTGCATGAAGAAAAGCAGCAGCGAACAAGTAACGCTCACTAGTGCCGACACTGATACGTTTTGTGGGTGAAGATGCTGATCTTGGAAGCATTGTCGTTTGCCTAGTATTTCCATGAGAATAAAGACATACATCTTGCCAGCTGTCGTCTGTTCTAGGTGTGAGTGGGTAGTGGACCCCTGGTGGGGTCTGGCTTGACGTCACCCAGCACAGGGCCGCCCACCACTTCCTGGAGCCATCGCTGGGTCTGGGGGAGATGCCAGTCTGTGGGCACCCCCTTCCCCAAACTGTAAGGAGGGGACTGTCCTGGAGGGCCTGCGTCTCCGGCACGCACCCTGCTCCACGGACACCTGGTGGCCTCTCTCCACTCCCTGTGTCTGCCGTCACGTCACTCTTCGCTTTCTCAGCCCGGATGCGCAGCCAGTGGTGTTCTCATACAACCTGCCCACAGTCTCTCAGCCTTGGCACAGCTGCTGAGGGTCTTCACGTGTGCAAGATCCCTGTTCCCCATGGGACTGGTGAGGAGAGAAGGGCGCCCCGGAGACGGGAAAAGACACAGCAGTGCACACACGCAATCCCAGGCTCTGTGCCCAAGCGTCCCCAGGACTAGCTTCCCGACCCGAGACACGTGAGCAGAATGCCAGCAAGTGTGGAGTAAAAGGGAAGACGGTGCGTGAGTGGAGTGAAACAAGAGCCACAGTTACCTCTTCCCCCTTTGAGGGCGGCGGCGAGGAGGACGAGCCCCCTCCCCATGAGGGGGCAAATCTGTGTGTCATTCAGCCCCTGGGCGCCCGGTGCTCCAAGGGGCAGCGGGGAGGGGAGGAGAGGGAGCCCCAGTCTCTGACTCCAGGAGTCCTGCACTAGAGCCCCTGGTCCTGCCCACAGGCAGGCTCCCTGTTCGTCCAGGGAAGGTAAAACGGGGGTGGGGGGCTGTTTCTGCCGAACTCCAGCGCATGCAGAGCCCCCTCGGGACCGGCCTCTGTGTGCAGGGCCAGCAGGAACAGTTTGCCTGGAGGCCAGGAGAACAACGCAGGCTTCACCAAGGCAGGGCCACCCAGACGGAGCAGTCTGCTCCGTGACACTCACGCCGTGTCCTCTCGGGGTGTGTGGGGGGTGGTGGGGGTGGGGCGAAGGAGCACCGTGGGGCCTTAATTCTTACAAGGACACTACTCCCATTTCTCAGGGCCCCATCCTCGGGGCCTGCGCACTCCCCCAAACACCATCACCCGGAGGCTCCACCTTTGCATTAGGGGTAGACACATTCGGGCCAGAGCAGTCGCAGATGGAAGAACTCAGAGACACTGAGGGGCCTGGAGGGGCCGCCAGGAGGCGGAGGCGTCGCGCATTCGGTTAACCTGTTGCCTTTTTAAGAAATGAGGATCCCTTAAAGTTACATTTAGAAACAAATATTTTGTGCCTGTTTCTCACTTAGAAAATGACAGGCTGTTCAGAGATTATTTAGTTAATGTAATCATGTGTCTAAGGTCTGAAACTTAGAGCATCTGGAAATTAAAATTCAGTGAATACAACAAATCTTTGTTTTTTTTTCCAATGTGAGAGTATAAAATTTAACTTTATAAAAATACAATTGTCATTTCATTTACTTGAATACAATTTTGTACAAAGAGTTTTTAAATTGTGAAAAAAGTTATTTAATTTGTAAAATTAATGCAGGAATTTTATGAAGTTTTAATCAGGAAAATAACTGTTGTCTTATGCAAACAAAACTACTGTGTGATTTTTCTGTATGGTAAATTAATTTTGAAAGATCTTGAATTTTTAAAGACTTTGCCCCAAATTTACTGTTTCATTTTGGAAATAAGGCTTTTTTAAAAGTTCCTACCTACAGTAATGAAAGCTACTTTGTAAATGTACTATTAAGGGTCCAGAAAAAAGAAATATAGTTTAATAATTTTATCCTTTTTGTAGATATTTCGACTATTTGTCATCAAAGGGCACACATAAAGTGAATTATTTATTTTCTGATCAATCTTTCCCATGAGTAAAACTTTTGCCAAAAGAGAAAAAGGCAGGGTAACGGAAAATAAAATGATGGAGATAAATATAAAATTGTCATCATTAAAAGGCTAATGATGCTTCTGGGTGACATCAGTGGGATCTGACAGAACTCGGCCACTTTGATCCATCGGTCCCGTCACAGCCGCCAGTGCCCCAGGCTCCCAGGCAGACGGGGGGGCTCCCGTGTCAACACAATGGTATCTCCGTGGGGCGGACAAAGCGGTCTCCTCAGAGGCGTTTGCTCGAAGGCATCTCTCCATGGAACTGTCCTGTCCACGGCCACATCTCCCCATGCTGCCCAGCCGTGCGGCGGCACCTGCTGGAGCTCTGAGGGCAGCGCGGCAGCCAGCCAGCCAGCATCCCGTGCGGGGTGCGGGAAGCAGGTTATCGGCTTGGAGGGGCACATGACACTGGGGCGTGTGACATTGAGCTGGTGTGACGTGCTGTGCCCACAGCTCAGCCGAGGACCACTGGAGACCAGATCTGGGAGAGCTCTGGCTCCAGCAGAGCAAGCTGAGCAGTGAGAGTCTCCAGGACACAGGGACAGGGCTGAGGAAGTCGTCCTCATGAGTTGGTGGCCTGCGGCAAAGCTTGTCCAAGGGAAACTAGTCTGAGGACACCGTGGGACCACCCCAGCCCCCGGGGCCAGTGGGAGCCCTGGTGGAGTCTCTGAGTTTTCCATCTGTGACTGCTCTGGTCTGAATGTGTCTCCCCCAACTGCAAAGGTCCGGCCCCCAGGTGATGGTGTTTGGGGTGCATCCTGGGGGAGTGCTCAGGTCACCCCAAGCAGACCTGGGCCCACTCGGCCCTCCTGAAGTTTCCTGTGATAGACAGCACTCGACACGCTGGACACGCAGATGTGGGCAGGGGCAGGCAACAGACAGTTCTGAGACTGTCACGACAGCCCCATCTGTGAGGACACAGGCGTGGCCTGCGGCCACAGCTGAGACCGGTGAGCAGGCAGCAGTCACACGTCCCAGCCGGGGGTTGTGCTGGGTCACTGCTGTGTCTGGGACATTGACGTCCCCGTGCACGCAGACCTGACCACAGGGAGGTCTCTTTGGGACCCGACCCGGGTCGTCACGGAGCGGTTTCATCTGTGCAGCCTGCGGGTGAGCCCCAGATGGCAGGCGCGGGGCCTGGACCGTCCTCCTCTCTCTGCACTGGGACACCAGAGCTGCGATTCTGCTCATCGCAAACACGGAGGACGTCCGTCCCAAGTTGACGTTGTTGACCCAAGAAAAGTTAGTCAGACCAGACCAGTTTGCTTTGTTTTGGGCAAAGTCTGACTTTGTCTTCCCGTTTCTATAAACATACGTGTCCCCATGAAAACCATTTCACATCACCGTAAGGAGCAAGAATCGTATGTCCTCACTCGTCCAGTTTAAAGAGGCACACGTCTCACGTCCTCAGGGTGACACTTTCACAGCGGTATCTGACGGTTCGCAGGACTCCAACGAGACGCTCTCCCAGCGAACAATCATTCATGAATAAAGATGCTCTCCCACTAACTCGGATTTCAATCTCGGATGAGAGCAACAAGGCTGCTCCTGCTTCTGGAAACCGCGGTGGCTTTGCATAGAGATTCTTCAGCGCCGCTCCTCGCAAAAGCCCACACCAGTGGCGTTAAATGTATCTCAAATTTTGAAAGTGTCCGATTGTCACAGCAGAGGCATTTCAATCCAAGCCTTTGTGTTCCGTGATCGTATCTGCGGCACTGCGCGAGGAGTCGGGTTTTGGCCACGGCCGGAATTGTCCCCCGTGAGTCTCCTGTCAGCACAGGGCACGTCCGCCTGCCCATGCAGCGCCCCGGCAGCACTGGCGGCCTTCTCCCCTCCCCAGCCTCACTGGCGGGGGCCTGGCAGTGGTCCTTCTAGGGCGTTAAACCGTTCACCGCTCCAACAAATCAAGGGCTTTCACCGCAAATCAGAGTTGTCGAGTAAGGTGTCCTCAGCACAGAGTAGGTCTTCAGGTCTCTCCTCAGGGAGTGCCCCGGCCCCCCGCAGGGGGACGCGCTGGCTGCACAGCAGTGGTGGGGGCCTGTGCTCAGTGCACTGGCCTTCTCTCTCCTCCAGTGGCCCTGCGAGCCCATGCAGCTCTGGACCAGCGAGACGAGCGAGCCGCTGCTGCCCCTCACGGTCCCCCTGCACCCCCCCATCATGTGGCGTGCGCCCAGGTGGGCGGGGCCTGATGTTAGAGGCACTGCGGTCAGGGGAGCCGAGGGCTTCTGTACGAACCCAAGTAAGGGTGACATCCGCAGGTAGGCGGTCCTCAAACTGGCCGTGAGAGCTCGCTCTAGCCAGCAGTAACCACTGGAAGCCAGGGTGTCCCCCAGGATGGGGAGATGATCCCTGTGCCTGGTGCGTCTGTGGAGAACCAGCCTGGTCACACGGACGGACGGACGGTGGGGGTTCTGGGAGCAAGTCCCTTGACCCCGGGATGACCTCGAGGGAGCACAGAGGCCAGGTTTCAGACAACTGGCCTGGTCCCTGGGGACATGGGGGTCCGAGTGTCACAGGGTGAGGTTCGCATGCCCCTGCACTCCACGCCCTGTGACACTGGTGTGAAGCACCGGTGGGGATGTCCCTCCACCCCGAGTCGTGTCCGCTCGCCGCCTGGTCTTCCGATGGGAATGGGGACACCCGAGTGTGTTGGACGCCAAGCCATGCTGGGAGACCGAGGGCGGTGGTGCCCTGGCCATGCCAGGGGGCCCCTGGTTTCCCACCCAAATGGGGCCGCCAGGAGGGGTGAGTGACACCGGCCTCAGGAACCGAGGGCCCCTCTGAACAGGGTGGCTCGTTAAGCACAGGGCTGCTAATGTCTATGGTAAAGAAAAATAATTCTGCCAAGGGTAAAAACTGCATGACCAAACTGTAATACTAGTTTTAAAAGAGGATCATTCAAAACTTGGATTTTCACTCAAAAACTTGTCTTCTAAATTTTTGAGAGTTCTCTCGGCTTTTTATCAGGTGTGAAGGCTATCTATTTTTCATATATCTGGGCTTTTCAAAATACTGATGTAACTGCCTTTTTTTATCGTCCTTTTGATCACCCATTGACGCGGTAGTTAAGCATTCGGAGCTGCTCCTGCCTGAGTTCCAGACACATCTGTGCAGAGGAGAAAGGTGTGCTCCTTGCTGTAAGCACGGAGTCGCTGAGGGGTTTTAGTCCTGACCAACTAACACAGCAACGGTGCCCAACAGTCAGGGAACTGTCTGATTATGGGCTTATTCTGCGTGTTTCCCAAGTCACACTGGCCAGCACTGGGGGACAGCTACTTGTAACTGAAACTGTACAGGAGCACTTGTGTGGACTGTTCTTGATGAGGTTTGTTAACGACAAAAAATGTCAGGTGTGGAGACAGCCCTGACAGGTGTCTAAGCTGGGAACGTTGGCCTTTCTTTCAGGGGACAGGAAATTGTGCTGCAGTCACCAGTTAACCCCCAGGGACACCACATCGAAGGGGCGGCTCCTGCCTGTGCTGCATCCAGCTGTGCCTCCACAGGGCCACTGAGATACTCGGGCTGCCGGACGGCTTTCAGTCTCTCTGCAGCACTGCTGTGCTGAGGTATCACTGACATGCAGAGAATGGTCCGTAGTTCACGTGCACAGTGTCCTGAGCTCGGATGCACGCAGACGCCCACATACCACCACCTCTGTTGGGGCCGCGTACCCACCCCTCTCAAAGCCTCCTTGCCTCTCTGCGTCGTGTGGAAGTGGTGTGCGCGTATTTCTTTGTTTTGTTCTCAGGTGTGTGTGTGCACGTGCAGTGAGAACACCCAATGTGGCACATGCCCTCCTAAATCTGAAGCACACGATGCTACGTTGTCATCCACAGGCACCTCATTGTGTGGTGTTGGGGACTTTGTCCTCACCAGCCACCTCCACGTGTCACCCTGGCAGCATGCAGTCCTGTGCTTTCTGCAGCACGGGAAGGGGTGGGACAGAAGACACCCCCTTTACTCCTGAGTGCACGTCCCTGGGGCCTGGCAAAGGGACTGGCAGGCTTTCGGGGTCAACCAGCGGAGGGGAGTTGACCGTGGTGAGCTCCAGTGACCGTCACACAATCGAGTGGCGGTCAGAGCAGTAGCTGGTGGAAAGCGCTGGGATTATTTGAGAACCCACCATTCTTGCAACTGGGGAGCATTCTCGCTTTTTCTTACCTCAGCCCATGGGACAGCGGGGAGGCCCCTCTCCATGCGCCCAGGCCAGGGACTGTCCAGAGGCAGGGGCCGCAGAGCGGGCAGCTCCCTGCTGCAGCAAAGGACACTTTCGTGCTGTGTTTTCAGTCATACTGTCCTTACCACAGACGACGCGAGAAAACGTGTTTCGTATCGCGAAGGTGGAAAACCCCAGGTTAAACTAAATTGAACAGGGTCCCTGCCTGGCTGACACCTCAGGGTCCCGCATATGCTGGGGACCACGCACACGCTGCCCTGTGGTGGCCCTTCAGGGTCCAGCCCCTCCTGGGGGTTCATGTGAAGGGGTTTAGTCTCAGCTTCGCCCAGAAGCCAGAGCTGACAGGGTGTGTCCCGATCACATCACACATCAGTGTCGCTACGGCCAAAGCTCACTGAGGACGAGACCCTGCAGTCGGCGGGGGGCGTCGTGGGGCCCAGTTTTTAGATTTCTCTTTGGAAAAAGCTATTTTTTGCTATGCAGGCACAGCCCTGGTGTGAATTCCAGCTTAATTACATCCTGTTTAGTCGATGTTTTTGTTGCTATATTTGTTTGAAATGTTTTCTAAAATTTCGTTTCTTGTTTTCTGAATAAGGATGATTTTGAGAGATCATCTACAAGGCCCATCTGTCACAGAGTTCGGCAAACGCTGAGTCTACATGCCAGAGATTCCCTCCCTCTCTGCTACAGAGCAAGACAGGCAGACCTCACAGAAACCTGGGCCACTCTGCACCCGGGCAAGCCAGTTCCGATACAATGCCAAACTGGGACCCTGGGCATTTCATATCACTGCTGCGGTGAGTCCCAACCCGACGCTGTTTATTTATTACATTCCCCAAGGAGCGACTGTGCCGTCACAGTGACTACAGACACGGCACCATCCTCTGTCCGCCCTCCCTGTGACCCAGTCATCCTTGTCCGCCAGCCCTCCGTGGCTGCACGGGCTCCCCCACGGTGGTACGACCTGGACCCTTGGCTGCTGGTCTCGGCCACGGGACACAGGGAAGCATGTGGACACGCCACTTTCGCTTTCAGACTGCCTGCGGTCTCGTCTCCCGACACCGGTGCTGGGCCTCTTGCAGGCCGTTCATGGGAACCGGATCCCTGGCTCCGCTGTGCCCCAGGTCACAGTCCAGGTGAGGTGTGGGGGAGGCTGGGGGGAGGGGGGCGAAGAGCGGTGTGGATGGAGGGGTTCTCACTGGCAGTTCTGAGCCCGGCAGCACCTGACAGGGGGATAATGGCGGTGATTTTCCAGAAGCGACCGTCCCTCGGCGGGAGGCTGCGCACACTGATGACAGCAGAGGTCTGCAGGGCCCACTCTCGCACGGAGAAATGACAGTGATCCTGAGGGGAAATGATGGCGGAGGACCTCACGAGGAGAAACCCGCAGGGACAGGGGGTGTCCTTTGTTGTTTCACCCCAAGGGGCTTCATTCCCCTTCCGAGTGGAACAGCTGCGGGAAGACTGGAGTGAAGGGGAAGAATCAGCATTGTTTCCTTTTATGGAACGCCTCCTCGGTTCATAATCCGCTGCTGTTACATTTCAGAAGCGTCCTCAGGTGACTTGTGAGTGATGGCCGTGTCTCCGAGGTTCAGGAGGATGACACTTCCAAGCACCAGCCGCAGCGGTCACAACACAAATTACTCTGACAGAGTAATAAACTGGGGAAATTGGCAAAGCAGCTTCATATGCGGACGTTCGGATGCCATAAAGTCACAGGGTTCACTTCAGATGAGTTCTCAAGTCTGTGCAGACCCATCCGCCACGGGGCCCGGGCTTTGGGACACCAGCTGGCACGTATTCCGACCGGACTACGTCCCATTGAGCGGGTGTTTTTGGATTGAGTTTGTTGACGAGATGAGTGGAGTGTGATGCAGAGGGCCGACGTGAGTTCCCCGAGAGCGTGTCCACTAGTTAAGAGTGAGGGATTTCCCCCCTTCCTCCTGGTCTAATCCCATACATCATGGAACTCTAACGTCACACGTAACAGAATTCAGGAAGCCTGTGCCGCTGGCCAGCAGGAACTTCCCCAGCAGCCAGGACAGGGCCCGCTGTTGTTTCCAGGAGCGCACCACTGCTGCTCCCACCTGGGTCTCAGCAGGTGGCCCCCTCGGTGGGCCCAGGCCACCCCCACACCTGGCGCCTCTGACTGAGGAGGCACGCCCTTCAGCCGGTGCAGGCCTGATGCTTCCAGACAGACGCCAGGCCCCCACCTCTCTACTGCCTTAGACATTCCAGGGGAGCGTGTGTCAGCAGAGTCCCCCGTACAGCCAGAACCCTGGCTGCAAGGAATTCTGGAGCAACTTCTGACCTTTCCAAACACTTTACATGCATCTTTTAAAACCAAGACTGGCTGGGGGAGAATGCCAAGTGAAGTTGACAGTGTCTTGCTACCTTGTGAATGAGCTCAGAAACCCTTCACGACCTGAGACGTCTCCAATCCACCCCACTCTTGAACCCCACTCTGGGGGGTGTGCGTGTGCTCCAGGACGGTGGTCGTGCCCTCCCCACCCTCTGAAAACTTCGTGTCAGACTCAGACCCTGTCTTCTTTTAAACACACACAATCGTCCTGCTGGGGCCCCACTGGCTTTCATAAGACTGCGGGTGTTTGTAGAGACTGGTGTTATGTGCAATGACACACCCCTGCCTGCAGACCCGTTTCGCTAGCTCGGCCAGCGTTCATTGCACCTCTTTGAACCGAAGCCTCCTGACTTCTCTGCTGTGCGAAACCAGCCACTTGCTGCTGGAAGGGTGCCTGCCCCTCCCTCCATCTTCCCTCCTCCTGGAGCACCTGTGTGGTGCCTGGGTCACCTCCTCAGGTCACTGTACGCTGCAGCTCCGCTCTGTCACCTGGGTCCTAAAGCCCAGGCACCGGCCTCTCCAATGACTCCCCCCAGGGACGCCACAGACTTTCTGGGACACGGGCACTTAGTTCTGCAAGGGCGTCTGTCTCCGTAAATATCTCGGATGTCATGCAGTGTCTGGAGCCGTGAGGTGCCCAAGGGGGGCGTTCTGGTCCACCTCACTCCGTTTACTCTGGTCTCCTGGTCTCGTGCCCAGAAGTGCTCCTCGTGCACAGAAGTGCTCGTGACTCACTCTTCGTTCTGTTCACACCCGCTCCTCACTCAGCAGCTGCCCGCTGCTCCCAGGCCTCCCCCTGCTGCACGGGGACTGCTCTTTTTCAGCACCTATTCTTTTTAGCACACTCCAGGGTGGAGCAACAAGGTGAGTTCATTCCCAGGCATCTTACCTACCCCTCTAAAGAGTTTCGCTTCCTTTAATGTTTCTCACTGACGCCCGCTGGTGTCTGTTCCAGGCTCACCAGGCCTGAGAGGGGCTGGGGCCCACGACAGGGCCCACGAGGTTGGTCCTCTTTCAAGCAGAGGCCCAGCCCTTCTCTTCCCAGACGACCAGAAGCACCAGCCACAGAGCCGGCAGCCAGCCACGGGCTCCGCCCCATGCCCCCTGCCCAGCGGACAGCCTCACCGCTCGCTCCCCGACAGACGTGGTGACTGTGAACTTCCTCAGGCCATGGCAGACACAGTGGAAAGGTGCCCAGCGACGCCTGACACAGTCCACCTTGACCCCTCCCACAAGAGAGGGCCAGCTGGTGCGGGCCGTGCTGCCGTCACTCTCACGGCCGTCTTAGAGGTTTCATCCCCCCGGCTTTCCCGACCCAGAGTCTGGATACGGCCCTCTCAGCCTTTCAACCCGCCCATTGGCCCTGGCTCGGAAACGTGGCTGTGTTCTGCCATGATTAAACAGGAGCATTCTCCTCTGATTTCTGTCTTCCTTCTCACCGTCTGTTCGTTGGGCAGAGGACAACCAGCAGACTCGCTCCACGCATTAGAAGGAAATGCCACTTTCATCGCTTTGGCAGACCCTCCTCCGGCTCTGTTGCCCAGACAACACCCGACGCGGTCACAGGGAAGGGCAGGAAGGGAACCTAGCCTCTGGGCTCGCTCAGCAGTGAGGTGGGCCTCGGCCAAACCCCAGGAGCCCTGAGGCACGGAGGTGGGCCCTTGCACCTGGGCCTGCACCCATGGAGATGCTTGCAGGGACCCACCTGCTGAGGTCCCCACACCGATCCGCGTGTGCGGACAGGAGCGGGCACCTGTTCAGGCCTCTGTGGCTGCAGCCCCTTGGCCGCGGTCCTTCCTCTCCTCCACAGATGTGACTGACAGTTGGCACGTTCCACGGGTAAAATCCAGGTATGGACTCGGGTCTGGGAAGCGGTGCCTCCAGGAGCCTCCAGCACTGGGGACTACTACTGTTCTCATGAGCACATCCTAGTGGAGAACAGAACTGCTCAGTGTGCACGGAACCTGCCTTGGCGGCAGACACGCGCGAGCACCCGGAGCCTCGCTTTGCAGACAGCCCCCCACTCCTTGTGGGCACTGCCCCCTCAGGGAGGACAACATCCGGCAATGGAACAAGGTCTTTGTTGAAGCCTTCTCTTCGGAACCACACCCTGACCTCTCTTTGAGATAACAGTTTCCGGACCACATGAAGGATGACCCGGTTTCCCACGTGTGGGCCGGGCCAACCAAGGCAGGAGGATGAAGGGAACCGGCTGGGACCTGGGTGCAGGAGACAGGACACCGGCTCAAGGGAGACCCTTCGGTGCAGGACAAAGCAGACTTGAACAGGCCAGTCGTCACATGGTGTTGGGGCCTTAGTTCGCTGATGCCGTCAGCAAGACAGCATATTGCGGTCTGAGCCGCCAGCATTGCCCCCTGGGGGCATCCGCAGAGCAAGCGAGCCGGTGACCAATCAAGGTACTGGTCACGCACCTGACTGACCAATCACTAACAAGGGCATGAGGTGAACATGCACGGGGCAGCCTATCAGAGCAGCTTCCCTTTTCCCGCCCCTATATAACCCCCGCCGTTTAAATAAAAGTTTGCAGCTTGATCAGAATCTTTTGTCTTGCTGCCGTTCTTCGTGCCTCTTGCTCCCACCCCTATTCATCCGTTGCAGGTAGGCTCGGGACCCTCATTGACTGCTCCGCAGGCCGGAGCAACTGGCACCCAATGTGGGGGCCTGAAGACCACTTGAGCGGACCGCCGTCCCTGTTAGTTGAGCCCTGCGAGAAGCACCGCGACTGCCCGACCGCGAGACGACTTCGAGACCCCCCACCCCGATGGTGGCATTGGCCAGGTAAGGCCCGATCATGGGACAAGCATGTTCAAAGAATGATTTATTTGTTAGTCAATTAAAAGAGTCTCTCAAGGCGCGAAGAATTCGGGTTCGTAAAAAGGATTTACTTTCGTTTTTTGATTTTATTTTTAAAATGTGTCCTTGGTTCCCTCAGGAAGGCACAATCGATTCTCGGGTATGGGATCGG
>PVIA01011990.1:0-40813 GCA_004024845.1 Tonatia bakeri | reverse complement strand
CTCCTTCTTTCTTTATGCTGTATAGTATTCCATTGTGTAAATGTACCACAGTGTCTTGATCCACTCACTTACTGATGGGCTTTTAGGTTGCTTCCAGCACTTGGCTATTGTAAATTGTGCTTCTATGAAAATTGGGGTGCATAGGTTCTTTTGAATTGGTGTTTTTGGATTCTTAGGCTATAGTCCCAGCAATGGAATAGCCAGGTCAAAAATTTCTTGATCTCTGCCCATCCCTACAAAACTCAAATCATTGTCAGGACATAACATGATCATCCCAAGGTTCTTTGAAATATTAAATATAATACTAGAGAGAGTAATGATGGTAGCAATGAAAGACCTAGATTGCATTATATATTGTTAATAATTTATGTATTTTGCAAAACATGATCAAGTATAAAATGAAATCATACATTTGAAAGCAGGAGTTGTTTTTAATTGCTAAAAAACTTTACACACTAATAAAGCACAAATATTTTATTATCTTTCAGAATTATAACAATGAAAATTTTTTCTCACTGAGGTTCACACATAGTATTTCAAAAGCAATTTGTAATAATAAGGAAATTCCTTTTTTATTTTATATACCAAACCATATTACTAATAAAAAACAAGTCATTCTTTTCTTTTAAATGTTAGCATCATGAAACATCAGATTTCTTCAGATATGGCTTAATTATTTTCCAGCATCGCTAAAAAAAAAGAAACTAAAATGAGACTAGTGACAATCACTTAAAAATCACACACTTGCTTATTATTAAATACATGTTAAAGTGGAATATGTGTAATACATGGCTTCAAATAGTTTTCCTAGTGAAAACTCACAGGATAGACACTACTTCATTTAGACTCTTATTTGGAGGAATCTACTATTTATGCCAACTTTTTTATAGTCACTAAATCTAATAGTTCTGCAATTTTCACAAGTTATTACATGATAGAATTAAAATTCAAGTTTACAAATACCACTAGTTTAGGTATGGTGTACACACATAGTACTTTTATAAAAATTCCAAATTAGGCTATAAATCACATACACAAATTGCCTATAATGCACATTCAAGCCTTGTGACACAAGCATCTTTGTCTCTGCTCTGGGAATAGGTTGGGGCTCATAAATATTAGACTTTGATGAAGCAAATCTCACACAGTTCAGAGAGACTTTAACACACAGGTGGCCCACACAAATGGCTGGGAATTAAATCCATAGTATAACCTATGACAAATATTGACTGCTTCTGGGTGAATGAGGTCAAGCCCTTCTCTCATGGGAACAATTCTCTGGTTTAATAATTTAAGGCCCTACAGGGTGGTCTTTTTCTGAAGGCTGCAAAGAAGGAAAGATGTGAGTTGTCAAGAAGAAAGGGCATAAATAAACTTGGTTCTTGCTAGAAAATCAGTCTCACTGGTCATCCCCCAAGTGCCTCAGGTCTAGGATCAAGCCTGCCTTGCCTGATGAATCAGATCCCTGCCTTTCTAATCATGTCTCCTTCCATAGTCCGCCAACTGTTGGAGCTGATCTCGATTTCAGCCAGTCTATAAAACCATTGATGATCAAATTCAGGACTTCTAACCTCTGAACAGCCTCATAAGTCTCTTGCCAGAAGAAGTAGACATTTAATTTAGCTGTAGGCCATAGTTGGGTGAACAGAGAAGAAAACTGTAATATAGATTTGCATTGATGAAAAGGAAAGTGGACTGATCTCTCTGTGTCAGCAGAGCAGTAAGGATGCTAACTCGACTCAGCATTGCTTCAGTGCCTAAGTGTAAATATATACTGTAAGGGCTGGAAATTACTTATCAGCATTTATACTGGTATTTGCATAGAACAGCAATGTAAAGTTAAAAAAGAACCACATTTTAAAATTACTCAAAAAAAGACTAAAAATTGCTATTTATACAATGCAGTATAGTGTAATATAATAACATATATATGAGCACTGAAATGAACATGTATCTACACATACAACATGAAATGTCCTAATTGTCATCTGGTTAACCACATTCCCTTTGTGATTTTTTCTCTCTAATCAAAATGAAATGCTCTGAATTCTAATGAGTATCAATTAAATTAAGCATCTAGGGAAGAAAATTTGTAAAACATTTGCAAATTTATTCACTTGAATGTTAATACCGGTTTGAAATATCTCCAGCATATGTGTTAAAACTCTCCAGGATGGCACTTGCCCATTTGCAGGTATTGGTTTACCTCATCAAAGTTTGAGTTCAAACATGAGGTTGCATATTTTCACTGTAAATAAAAAATGGACAGTATTAGTTTATGTTTTTATCACTGTGCCTAGGTTTATGTGCATGTGTATAATATCATTGCATGTATGCAAACCATAAAATATGGTCTGCCTTGTTGTTTAATCCATTTGAGGGAGTTATCAGCTTTGTGTAACAAGGGAGATAATCAAATGAATGAGTTTTTATGGATGATGAAGATCAACATATAGGTTATTGATGACCTAAGAGAGAGAGAGTTGAGAAATAAGGCTGAAATTCTTGGGAAGATCTATACTCAACTGTCACCCTGAAGGCAGTATCTGAAGTACTTTAATGTCCTAAAAGATAATCTCAATATTCTTAAAAAGGATGAAAAGAATTCTGAAATAGTTAAATTTGGAGCCGCTCCTTCAACTTTCACAACTGATATGGTCCTTCGAAACATGACTTTTTAGTTGAATCATGTTCTTATCTACAATTTAATCACACATGCGCAAACTGTATATACACTACTTATTCAATTTCTATGCATTTTTAAAATTCATTTGGAGCCCATATAACCTACAGACTCTTCTGAACCTAGTGACAGTGATATAGCTCTAGCGAGATTTAGGGAATTCCACCCCACACTCATTTGTTTACATTTCAGAGTGATGAACCTGGCAACTTCCTCCTCTCCTCTCTGAAGATTTGTTTACATTCATATTCTCTCTCTTTCTCTCAAAAAGCGGGAAGATGTGCCAAAAGCATCTAAGAGCCTTGTTGTCTAATTCTGCGGTTGCTCTCCTGTGCTACAACCCACAGCCATTTAGGGTAGGATCAGGCTGTGTCACTACATCATCTTGTGGGGACTGGGGCTCAGGAATCCCAGGGCTTGGATGCTCTGTGAGTAGAAGACAATCTGTTTCTGACCCATGACCTCATGTTTCCTATCAGAAGCTTTCTGTTCTTTACTGTTCACTCCTCTCCTCCCCTCTTTTCTCCTGATCTCTATATCTACCTTTCTCTCTCCTTAACACTCATATGGGTGATTGGCGGAACTTCTTAGAATGAAACAATAATCACAAGTACATTCTGCCTATATTGGGAGAGGCTAATGAAACCCTAGAAGAATGGCACATCTGCTCCACTGGATCACCATTCTTTGTATTCACATCAGTGAACATGCTTGGATAATAATTGTGTCTCTGGCACTCCCTGAGATGAAGCTATGTGTTTGAAGTTGAAATTCCTCAGATAAAAAATGTAGACAATAGTACCTACTGCACAGGAATGTTATCCACAGGCTAGGTACTCAACAAATATACTTCCAACCATTATTTTCAAAACATCTTATGCACTCCTGATATTTTATTGACCTAATGCTATCATTATATTGATAAAAATAGTTATTATGTGATTTCCCTGAATATGTCACCAGCCTTTCGTACATACTTGCCTGTATCGATGACTTATAAAACCCATGAACAGTAAATATTCATTCCATATTTACTATATGCCAGGCACTAAAAACATAACTCCAGAGAATTCTATCAATCCCGGAAATAGTTGTGCATTGTGTATACAACAGTCATGAATCAGACTAAACACTGCCATATGGAACTTACAAAAATTATAGACCAGGAAATATAAATTGTGGAAAAACTATCAATAGTATTATAAATACATGGTATTATGGGGCAGATGATCAAAGCTTAATGATTTGGAGCGTGTTTCTGCAGAAGTGATACCTAAGCAGACAACTGTATGTGGACAGAAAGAAATCAGGTAAAGAAAGTGGGCAGAGGGAATGTGGGAATGTTTATGACATGCTCAGATTTAAAACAGTTGCATATGGCTGAAGGAGAAGTACATGGGGTGTCCAGGGGAGAGGTGAGTCTAGAGAAGTTATCAGAGACTAGTTAGGGGCATGGAGGAAGGTGGTTTTATTTCTTCCCTTAAATCATAAACAGATGAGGAATTTTAGTGCCAGAGAGGGAGATGATTTGAAACTCATCTTCATCTGGTCGCACAAAGTGACTGGAGCCAAAAGCAGTAGGAACGGTAGCGTGGTTGGGAAGCCATGGGGAATCCAAAGCAGACTGAATTGCTCTGGTGGCCAGAGCAAAGACAGTAATAAGTAAGAGGAGCAGAGACCACGTCCTTCTCCAAGCAAAACAGAAGTTCCTCCAATGCCTATGCGAAAACTTCTTCCCTGTATTTCTGTTCGCTTCTTCATAAGATCTCTCCTCAGACCCCTCACCAGCCCTTTCCCCAGTGTCCTCACAGGGTAGACTTGATCTGATTGAATGTGCTATTCCTTTCATTTATCTTATGTCACCAATCCTAGAAGTATCTCTTCTCTGGAAGCCCAAATTTCAAAAGTTCTTGACCCAGAACTGGCAACAGAAAAAATAAATTAAGGGTGCCAAAGTCACTTGAAATAATCCCCCTCAGTATTGCGCTGGCCAAAAAGTTAGTTTAGTTTTTACCGTATGATGGCTCTAATAGTGTTTAGTTGTCTTTAACTTATTCTAAACAATTTTGTCAGATTGTATTGTGACCAGTGCCATATTCTGGCATATCAGTCTGCATTTAAAAACTTATCAAAATTGATGAATTTTTGTGCATTTTAATATTTGTGATGGTAGAAAATATGCAACATTTTGGTGTATTATGCTTTATTATTTCAAGAAAGGTAAAAACACAACTGAAATTTTTTAAAAAAAGGATGTGTGTAATATATGGATGCAGTGCAAGGTGCTGTGCTGTGACTGATTGAACGTGTCAAAGCAGTTTTGTGAAGTTTTTTGGTACTATTGACATTTTGACCAAATAATTCTTTGCTGTGGGTCTGTCTTATTCATTGAAAGATGTTTAGCAGCACCCCTGGCCTCTACCCACTAGAAGCCAATCAAGGGAGATAGCTGACATGCTCAAAATATCCAAATTAATAAAGTTATTGGTGAAAATAAAAAATATGGTTTTTATTTTACAGGAAAACCAAACTGGACTTTTTGACCACCCAATATTTTTCAGCACACCTTCCTCTCTTCTTCAGTATAGCTTCAATCTCAAATATCAGAACAGTTCTATAAGTAGTGAAAAAATAAATATATGTATCGATATGCCCTTTAGCACTTCCAGAATAAATATCCACATTAGTTGAAATAATTTAAATTATAAATAAACTTCTACATGAACAGTTCTAAGAAGTGACTTCAAACTTTTCTTAAAGCTTGATTTTACATAGCAAACAATTAAAAGGTGTTTATTATGTGCCTAGCATGATTCTAATTACTTCAGAGGTATCAAGTCATTTAATCTTCATAAGAGACCTATGTAGTAGGTACTAATATTTTCTTTAACAAATGAATAAACTGATGCACAAAGACTAAGCAGATGTCCCAGATCACAGAGCCATAAAAGCACATGACTCACCAAGACTTTCAAGCCATAGCATCCACCATACACTTAATCACTGGCATATCACCTCCTGCTCAGTGGTCATGCTTTTCTAAAAATTTTAATTCTTGAGCATCCCAGGGACCCTCGACCTTTAGCACATACCCCTCCATCTGTCTGGCACATTCTTTACTGCCTTTCTCACACCCCCAACCTTCTTTATCTGATTAACTCCACTCTATACATTACATACATATAGACGGAGAGTAGAGAGAAAAGGTAGATGCGCATAGCAAAGACTTCTAAGGAAAAAAAGGTGCAGAAGATAAGAAAGTGAGTAAAATGAGGCAGGAAATAAGCACTCAAGAATCAAAGGTGGGTAAGTTGCCTCCCTTTCTGTGTCTTGCACCCCTTTGTTCTTTGCTAGGTGAGCTGCACTGATTTACTGCTTCAGTGCCTACTGCATTCCATTATAGTGTATTTACATCCTTCCTAGGTTTCCTCTCAACATGCTAATATGATGCTAATACAGTGATGTTTTACTATTACACCCTCGCTTATACATCATGGCTGAGGTTGCAGTGTGTAGGATTTAGTCAACCATAAATGTAAAGAGAAGTTTTAACAAAATATTTACAGACAAGAAGTAGGACTTCATAAAGGAAAGAGAGATATATTTTTATATATGGGACGTAAGGGAGGTAGAGAAGAATGGAGTTTTAGATTCTCAAGAAAATAAATTGCTAAGCTATAGCAACTGTAATAGACTTTTTAACATTTAACATATTATAGCTGCTACCAATTACATGTAAGCTGATAATAATACAGAATCATTTTCAGAGCACAGGGAATGTTGATACACATCTCTAGACCCCAAAGTAGAGGTATTAATTAAGTGGTTTAAAGTTGGTTACAGTATAACTGGGTGTGAAGAAATATCACTGAAATAAAAGTCTCACATGAACCTGATGGGGGATATTTTAAGGGTGTGAAATATATAATTTCATTTACATGAAATTCAAGAGCAGGGAAAACTAATTTATGACTATAGAAGTTTTAAAAAGGGAGCACAAGGGAACTTTCTAGAATAGCAGAAATGTTTCTTTTGATCTGGATGGTGGATATGAAAATATAGAGGGATATAAAGATTTAATGAGATGTAAGATTTGTGCATTTTATCTTGTTGAAATTATGTCTAACTTTTTTAAGTGTTGCAAAAAGTTATATAGTTCTTAAGACAGCAGCAAGAAGTATAGCAAAAGAAAGATTTCCAAGGTGCATACAATTAAGGTAGTTCACTGACTGATGCGCTATAAATTTTATGCCAGTGTATACATAAAAATACAGTACTCTTTGTGCCTTTCAACTGAATTCCTAGCATGGTAAATAGGTAATTAGAATACAATACAGTAAATGCAAAGGTAAACCATAAACAGGGCATCATGGAAGCATAGACGAGGTAAGAAAAGATGGTTCCCAGGAGGGGGCACCTCTAGCAAAGGCATAGTGCATTGAGGCTGCTGTCAACCAGTTGATATTCTGGAACATTTGCACTGAAGATATGAAGTGCCTAGAGTTGGACCTATAGAGATGGGCAGGGTAAACCACAAAGCACCTTGCATATGGTATAAAAAGCTTCATCATGTCTGCCAGGTTTATTTACTCTGGAACCCCATAAAGTCCCATAGGCTATCAGGAAAGGGTCCATCAGTTTTCAAAGGGGTCCCTGACACCGCAAAGTGAAGACTGATCTTGAAGCTAATGGAGAGTGGCTAGCAGATTTGAAATAGGTGAGTTAAATCATGGGATTCTGAGAAGGACAGATTTGAGGGAGATAAGATGGACAGCAGGGAAGTAAATTAAAAGCTCCAAGCCAGAGATAATAACAGTTTGAAACTGAGTACTGGCAGAGAAGAAAGAGCAGACTGGACAAATTCTCTGGAAGTGATAACTTGGAGATTGCCAGAATGGGAAGTGAGATGCAGCATGAGAGAAAAAGGAACAAACTGACTGGTTGCCAGGTTTCTAAGTGCTTGTGTGTTTGGTGAGGTCATCAGCAGGATCAGAGAGATGGAGAAAGTGGCAGAGTGGAAGACAGTGAAGTGATTTGGAGGAAAAACTGTAAGTCATTATTTGGGGGTGATAAGCCTAGGTAATGTTTATAATAGAATTTTTAAAAGTATATATGGAAGTCTTTCAAATTGTCTTGACCTTCTATCCCCATAAAACCATCATTCATTAACTAAACAAATATTGATAATGCTCCAACTGTTCACAGGGCTTCTGCTGGTACTGGAGAGAACACAGGATAGAGTGGATATGGACTCCAGTCTCCAATGATTTCTCCTTTCATTGTTCTCTTAACTCTTTTCATGGAGTCTATACTATGAGGCACATGTTTACCAACTCAAAAGCTCTCTGGACTCCATCTTTTTTAGTTTGTCATGGAGGTACTGGCAGGTGATTCAGCCCTCCACCTACTCTCTCCTCCCTGAGATCAGGGAGGGAGGGCTGAAAGTTCCAATCTTCCAGTCACATGGTTGACTCTTCTGGCAACCAGGTGCCCATCCTTAGGTGCTTTCTAAAACTCTCCTCAACAACATAGCAAGAGACAGCTTTATGGTTTCATCCCTTAGGAAGTTCCAAGGATTTTAGGAGCTATGTGCCAGAAATGGGAACAAAGACCAAGTCCATATTTCCTATTAATCATAATATCACAGCTACAAAAGCCACTGTTGTGGGTAAGATCACCATGCAACATGTATCAATTAGAGAAAAAAATGCCCTAGAGCCAAATCCTAGAGTGGAGATACCACAAGTATAAAAATAAAAGGAAAATGATATATACGAAAAAAAGATAGAAGGAGGGAGACATATATTCCCCAAAATCAATTAGTTTGGTCTAATTACATTACATCATACATACTCCTTTGGTACAACATAAATTTTATATCTCTTCATCTTCCTCCACTAAACTGTGAACACAGACTTAGCCTCACTTATCTTTGGAACCTCCCTTACTGGCACACGGTTGTTTAATCAATCCATCAAATCAATCAATAAAATAACATAGCTGTGGTTGGTGTGGGTCAGTTGGCTGGAGCGTTGTCTGTTAACCGAAAGGTTGCAGGTTCAATCCCTGGTCTGGGCATGTGCAATTCCCAGTCCAGGAACTTTCAGGGGGCAACAAGTTGATGCTTCTCTCTCACATCAAAGCTTCTCTCTCTCCCTCTCTCCCTTCTCCTCTCTCTGAAAGCAATGAAAAAATGCCCTAGGGCAAGGATAAAAAATTTTAAACAACATATACGGTATACAAATAGTAGTAGTGTTTTTATTAATAAGTTCACTTAAGCAATACTTTAGCTCTCCTCTGACATTTTCCTGTATTTCCATATCCAATTAAAATATAAGGAGACAATGGATTAGGTTCTTTCTAATAGTACTTTTCCTTCTGCATCTTCAGGGGCAGAAATAAGAACTTCCAGCTTAACTCATTCAAAGACTGATTTACACAAGAACCAGGGAAAAAGTACAGCTGCTTGTGATTGGATTCCCACATCATTAACAACATCTAATCCATCACCAAATGGTAAGTTTAAGCTAAAAAAGAAGATAGAATACATGCTATTCACTAGACATTTTCTCAACTATCAAAAGCATATGATATAACAGTGAATAAATTACATTCCCCAGGACAAATTGTGGTTGTAGTTAATTCAAAACATTTCATTTTGTTTTGAATCCTTGCTAATTGATTCTGTTCCTCAGACATAAAATACAGAGAAGGTGAATGGGTCTTCTTCTTAATGTCCACCGTATATTCAATTTTCATTTTAGCATGTTACTCTTCAAATATTCAATTTAATAAATAGTTAAAGGCTACTATGTAAAAAAACTTTTCTCAAAAGGCTAACTTGGATGAGACGATGAACAAAAGTTCACAGGTCCCATTCTCAAGTAATTTATAGACCTTGGAAGGAGGAAGGCAGATATGAAAACCTCAGCTAAATTTGACACAACTGTTTATGCCAAATCAAAGTGGTTTTATGCAGTGCTACGAAAACACTGAAGAGAGAGTAATTCATTCTGATTATAGGGATATAAGGGACTCATCTGAGCTGAGCAAGAAAGATAGATAGGAAATCCAAATTACAGAATGACATAACCGGATTAGGAAAGAGAGAGGGGCATGCTTTATTTTTATAGTAATAAAATGTCCAGCATGGAAGCATGTAGATATCAGTTATGTTGTTTGGAAAATAAACCAAGAACAGTCTGAATGCCTCTGGCTACTAATCTAGTTTCTGTCTCTTTGGATTTTCCAAGTCTAGACATTTTATAAAGATAATCATACCATAAGTGGTCTTTGTGTCTGGTTTCTTTCACTTAGCACAATATTTTCAAGGTTCATACATTTTGTTGCATGAATCAGTACTTCCATTCTCTGGTAGGATAATATTCCATTGTATGGGTACACCTTGTTTTGTTTGTATATTTCAACTGATGTATGTTTGGGTTTTCCACTTTTTTGCTATTATAAATAATGGTGCTATGAATATTTACACAAGTTTTTGTGTTGACATATGTTTTAAATTCTCTTGGATATGAATTTTTAAATTCTCTAGGAATGGATTTTTCTGGGCCATATGATGATTGTATAATTACAATTTTACAGAACTACTAAACTGTTTTCCAAAGTGGGTGCACTCTTTTATAATGCTATCCACAGCATATTAGATTTCCAATTTCTTCACATTCCCACCAAGACTTAATATTGACTGATTGTGTGAAGTTATCTCATTATAGTTTTGATTTGCATTTCTTTAATTATTAATGATGTGGGGGATCTTATTGTGTATTTAATTAGCTATTTGTATATCTTCTTTGGAGTAATGTCTATTCAAGTGTTTTACCCATTTTCAATTGGGTTATTTCTTTTTCCTACAAGAGTACATTATATGTTCTGGAGAAAAGTCCCTCATCAGATACACAGTTTTCAAACATTTTCTCCCATTCTGTGTGTTGTATTCTCATTATCTTGATGGCATCCTTTCTATACATAGTTATTAATTTTGATGTAGTTTATTATTTTTTTCAAACATTTTCTCCCATTCTGTGTGTTGTATTCTCATTATCTTGATGGCATCCTTTCTATACATAGTTATTAATTTTGATGTAGTTTATTATTATTAATCACTTAGCTTGTGATTTTGGTGTCACAGCTAAGAAATCATTACCAATTCAAGGACCCAAAGACTTACTCCCTACATTTCCTGCTAAGAATTTTATAGTTTCAGCTTATTTTAGGTCTGCTATCCATTTTGAATTAATTTTTGTGTGTGTTGTGAAGTATGGGTCCAACTTCATTATTTTACATACGGATATTCACTTGTTTCACCACCACTTGCTGGAAAGCCTGATTCCTCAGTGGATGGTCTTGACAAATTGATTGATCATAAATATAAGGGTTTACTTCTGGGCTCTTTATCCTAGTCTGTTGATGTATGTATCTAGTTTTAAGCCACCACCACACTACCTGGGGTACAGTAACTGTGTCATAATTTTGACATTGAGAAGCATCAATCTTATAATTCAGTTCTTCAAGATTGTTTTGAACAGGGTGGTTTCTTTTCATTTACTTATTAATTTTAAGCTCAGATTGTTAACATATGAAAATACCAGCTGTAATTTCAATAGATATTGCATTTCATTTGTAGACTAGTTTGGGGAACATTCCCATCTTTCCCACATTGTCTTTTAATCCATAAACATAAATGAATTTCCATTTATTTAAGATTTATTGAATTTCTCTCAACAAAAGTTTGTACAAATCTTGCATTTCATTTGTAAGTTAAATGGAATATTTTATTCTTTTTGACACTATTTATAAATGGACTTATTTTATTAAATGCATTTTTGTTTGATTATTGCTAGATTATAAAACCTAGTTGAACTTTGTTTACTGACCTTGTAGCCTATAAACTTGCAAACATCATTTATTAGTTATATCTGTGTGTGAGGAAGGTGGGTTCCTTAGGGTTTTCTATATGTAAGATTATATTATCTGAAAATAGATCATTTTACTTATTCCTTTGCAAAATCAATCCCTTTTCTTTCTTTCTTTCTTTCTTTCTTTCTTTCTTTCTTTCTTTCTTTCTTTCTTTCTTTCTTTCTCCTTCCTTCCTTCCTTCCTTCCTTCCTTCCTTCCTTCCTTCCTTCCTTCCTTCCTTCCTTCCTTCCTTCCTTCCTTCCTTCCTTCCTTTCTTTTCTTCCTACTTGCTTTGGCCAGAACCTCCAGTATATAATTGAATTTAGTGATGGGGATAGACATCCTTGTCTTGTTCCTGATCTTGGGAAAAATCTTTCAGTCTTTCAACAATATATATCAATTTTGCAGTGGGCTTTTCAAAGATATACTTTATCAGATTGAGGAAAGTTTCTTCTATTCTTCATTTGTTCAGTGTTTTTATCATGAAAATGTTGCCAATTTTTTTTTCCTGAATCTATTGAAATAATCATGTGGTCTTTGTCCTCTGTTCCAATAATATGATGCGTTTATTACACTGATTGATTTTTCACACGTTAAACCACCCTTGCATTCCTGATAAACCCAGGTTGGTCCTGCTGTATAATACTTTTTATGTGTTTCTTGATTAGTTTTGTTAGTATTATATTGACTCCTTTTCTTTTATATATAATAGACATTTGTGTACCATTTCCTTAGAATGCCTGTGTCTGCTTTTAGTATTGGGGCAATTCTGGCTGCATAAAATGAGTTGGAAGTGTTCCTTCCTCTTCTATCATGACACTATGTTATGAGGGTGCTTTGTTACAAAAACACTAACTTACATGAGCAGAATTAGCAGGCATTGTAACCAATTGGATGTCAAAATTCAAGATAGAAAAGAAGTAAAGATGAATTTTAGGATGTTTCAAGCATACTCAGAAATGAGGGCATATTTGGGTGCAATCACTTATTTACATATTTTGAAAGTTTTACAGAACAGATTTTATATATTTTCTCAGACATATAAATATAAATCTATATTTTTAAAAAGCTGAAAATACATATTTTCACATTGTCATCAAATTTAATTAAATTTTAGCTATCTTCAGACAATGTATCCAATTTGCTTTTTTGACATTTAAGCATGTTCTTAATCAATCCCACTCTCCAAGCTGTAAACATTATTTTATCGCTTCCATCAAGTTTACTTGTCCCTTTGATCACAGCTCCACTACCTAAATACTACAGGGTGGGTTTTACAGTTGTGAATATGCAAAACACAGCATTTATTCTTGCATTGTGATTTATTAATTATTATATTATTTTCCATATAAAGAACTGTAAACCTACTTTTGTCCCACCTTGTATATCAGCTCCAAACATTTGGTGTTATTACCTTGCTTCAGAATCTGTCTTGAATAATTCCCCCTCCTCATCCCAGCTCTTTCTCCACAAGCTGCATCCTAGTTTAATTTCAAGACCTAGGTCAAATAAAAACTAAATTTTGTTGGTATCTTTTCCCATTCAGGAAGAGAGGCAAGGTCTACCAACAGAGGAACAAGACCAGGAAACTGGGATCTTGTCTGATTACCCACTTCACACTGTGCACAGTTTGAAAGGAAGAGGTAAGAATGTAACTAAAGTGTTTGTCACAGCTCAACTCATACTCGTCGTTCTCACCCAAACAAGCTCACAACCCTATCCCTGATAGATGGGGCTCTGTCCTCTGAGCTCCCCTGTATACGGTATAGGGACAATCTAAGCATCTGTCACACGATACTCATTTACACATTTGCCTGGGTGTCTTCTGTGAACTTCAAGTGGAAAAGACCATGTCTTACTTGACATTTTAACTCAGTCACAGTACTTGGCACATGTGAAAGATTGCATCAGTAAATAGTGAATTATTATTCTTAAGACTCAAAGTATTCTTCTTTCAAGATTGAGCAGAGAGTAATTAGAGGTATCCCATTAGTGTCTACCACCCAAATATGCCATGTTGAGGAAGATCTTATATTGTATCATGAAAATCAGTTTTGGTAAAACCTTGATTAAAGCATATCAATAGTTCTTTTTCTAAAATCAAGACCTAATTCATGTTTTGGGGTTTGTTTGTTTTTTGGTTCTTGAACATTCCTTCTTTGGTGTTCATTCACTTATTGAATAGACAATGTGCAAGACATAGGACTGTAAGATGAAAAAGCTATAGTCTGTATCTGTGGGGAGCTTCAAATACAGTCGACAAAATAGGCCATTTTGCATAAACTAAAACTTAAAATTAATTAAAATATTAAAACTTAAAATTAACATTTGTACATTTTCCATAAACTAAAGCTTAAAATTAATTAAAATCTTTACAGAGGTGCACACACATATGAGTAGATGTAAAAAGTAAAGCACATACTTTGCCAGCACATGTCACCTGCCTGCGACCTAGCTCACCTTAATATATAACTAGAACATGGAAATTTACCAGACAGATGATTTCTGTTTCAAACCTTGTGCCTATTTTGTTTAATCAGTGTTTTATCCCAAAACAAGCAGTTTATAGAATTATGGGTTTCAAATCCAGCTCTGAGCAATTTTCAGGTGAGATGAGTTAGCCAATAGCTTGCCTTCTCTGAGCCTCCATTTGTTCATCTGTCACAGAGAAGGGAAAACTGCTGAACTTCTGTGTGGTTTTGCAGAGGACAGAAGTTCAAATGGAATATTTGAGTCCCTAAATCACAGATGCGATTTATCTTTTCAATAATCACTAAGTACTAATTCAATCCCTGGACAAGCACCAACATTATTTATTCTGGTTTTATGTTCTTTATATGGCCTTTACAAAAGCTGTCCTCATATAGGAATCTCTAAGGAGTAGAGCATTCACATTTTACAAGGCTTCTGGAGAGGCAGATGGTAAAACATAAAAGTTGTTCTGATTTTAAATTGAACTGAATCCAATACTGGCTACATGTCATTTTTCTAGTAGTTTCAAATTAATTTCTTTCTCATTTGTTTTAGTGTAACTTCCAACTTAGAATTTTTTAAATGATTAATTTGATTCATTGAATAGGTTCTTTTTAAAAATCCTTTTTTTGTCTCTTTACTGTGGTTTAATGTAAGTGAAAACAATAGACAAGGCCCACCACCCAGGTCTTTGAAACTAGAAGGCTAAAATATGTTATTATACTCAGTGTCTCTTTACATTTTGCTGACTTACTCTTCCTTATGAATAGCTAAATTAAATAGAATTTTAGATCACTGAAATGATACTTTTAAATTCTGACAGAAGATATGGCATTATTTTCAAAATGATATATGTGATACCTAATGGATATCTTTAATTTTTAAAGTTGATATACAAATTCATCATTTCAAATATTATAACTTTTAGGCCACTGAGGGCTTTTTGATTATTTTATTTTTAGAAAGAGTCAATTTAATTTTTTGTTGAAGCATCTGGAAATGAACTTCCAGCAGACCTTTATTTATCTGGAGGAAAATGAAATACTCTAATGCATTCAGGGTGAAAGAAAGGTGAATACTCCCTTTGTTTTAACCATTCTCCAATTCTGTCTACTCAGTCCTCTCACTTTTCTCCGCCCTCTGCCTCAAGGTCATCTGTCCCCTGTGAGGTAGCATGCTCAGCCATTTGCTTATTGAAGCCTCTGCCAGATCCAAAATTACAGAAGCCAAGAGTGAAGCAAATAAGAAAAAGGAGGATTTACTATGAACTGCAGTGTGAATGCAGCTGAAATTTAAACGCCAGCACAATTCCCACACACGGCATCTTCCCATTCACGTTTGAAGTCTTCCTCAGAGCAGTGCTGCTCTGCAAACCCTTTCATAAACCGCTGCTGGGGCTTTATCTCGGTCCCACCAGATGAACCAGCACGCAGCGGCATTACAAACACAGTCAGCACTCTTCCCCACAAAACACTCAAGTCCCTAACATTTTGAGGAATGGTCCAAGAAAAAAAATTCTAGCACATTATCGTTAAAAGATAACCTAAAGAGAGCTAATGGCTGAGGCAGGCAAATGTTAATAAATTTAGTATATTAACATAAAGTCTTCAATCTAATACCACCCAAGAGTTCTCAAGGGCATTAAATTCTTAGTACACAGGGCCAATACCTGTGTTAAGACCTCCCTGTACATTTGCTCCCCTAGTCCTCACCAAATCCCTGTGAACAGCATACTATTATTACCTCCATTTTACAGAGGAGGAAACAATACCTAAAGGGTTTATTATTCAAGGTCAAACAGAGAGTAAGCCCTGGATACCTGTTTCAGACATAGCAGTCTGTCCCAGAGGTTCACATGAACTCAGTTCTGTTGATACTAAGTAATTTCCTACTTTTATATACTTTATGAATTATTAGATTAGTGACTATTTGTGAGAACATATAAATTCTTCATTGAATATATTCAATTCTGGCAAGCTATTCAATTTCCTTTCAAGCACAATATTTTTTAACTTGGCATTCCTTCACATGCCCATCGGTTATCATTTCAGATTACTCTTAGTGGTAGGTATTAATTCTAACCCATCTGTTTCATAAACAGTGCAATTTCATGAGACTTCTACTCAAATGAGTGTTTATCTTCTTAAAATATCTATCAGCATTCCTACATTTTTTCATACAAATTGTAGGGGCCATGATGGCCTATAATAAAAACAGAAAGCATTTGTATCTGATTTCTCACCATTTTTAAAAAAAAATTTATGACAAAGAGGGAGGAATAAAATTTCCATCCTAGCAAACACAACTGAATCTTGACTTGTGTTACAATCATTTTTTTAAAGTCCTTCTCTGATCTCCCTCTAGTGTTTTCAGTTTAGTACTGCATCTACTCATCAGTTAAACAACTCTTCAAAATTTCTCCTTCATACATATTCATCCAGCTAATATCGCTGAGCACCTACTGTGGGCCCAGCACCAGACTAGTAGATGTGCCAGTGAACCAGGCAGAAGTGGCCCCTGCCTCGTGGGGCCAGCAGCCTGACACCACCACAGACATTAGGGACCCGGTCACCCCATTGTCTGTAAGCATTCCTGGCCATCACTCCTTGCTCTGAACACTGTCTTTGCACCCACTTTTAGCACTTTCTGCCCATGAAAATGGCCAGACTTTGTGTTTGCCAAGTGCCTGTTGGAGGACATGTAAGAAAGCAGGGCAGTCCTGAGTTCTGGCTCCACAGCACTTTGCTGAGAGAAATTCCAGGAGGCAAAGCAAAAAAGAACAAACAATTGAGCCTGAGAAGCAGGGTTGGTTCAAATGGTTAAAACCTGCAAGATCAGAGACACAGCTCATGGGCCAGCTCATGGTGAGGTTTGTCCTGTCTGGTAAGTGAGATGTACTGAACCTGCTTCCTGGGAAAATCAGAAAAAAAAAAAAAAAAAATAAGGCAGTAAAGACAAGGAGTTGTGAGGAGTGTGCTAGAAGTTGTAAATTGGATCCTTTCAATGTCCTTGAGTAAATAAGGGTAAGCAATTCCTTATACTGAGTACATTTCCCACATTGATTTGCAGTATGAAGGTATAATTTTTTAAATGACATTCAGAGTAGGAAAACTGTTCAAGGTTTATTCGGGTTAAACACAGATATGTATGTATGTAGATAAAATATGTGGGAAATATATACAGTCAGGAATAAAATAACAGGAAATTAAAAAAACAGAAAAAATATGATTTCATTGGGCAGAGGGGTGTTTTGGCCAAAGTGAGATGTGCACAATAAATGGGTGTCAGCTAAGGCTAGGACGCCTGGGAGTGTGTGAGGCATGGGCCGTTCACGTCCGTGAGACAGGAAGGATAATGGAAGATTAACAGATGCTCGGAAGAAACATCCACGGGTGCAGTGGGAGAGGAAGTGGGAATAGGGTAGGTTAGAGGCCAGTCACACAGAAACTGCAAGTACTTGATAAGCATCTAATGTATTACAGTAAATGCAAGGCCATGTTTGAACACTGCCTTAGGCTCCCTTACATGAGAAAAATGTTCGTATAAACCTTCTAAACCAGATAGAAACTAACATCAGAGATTCCAGAAATGTGCAAAACTGAAAGTGATAATTACTGGTCATTATAATTATGAAGTGCTGTGGGAAAGAGACCTCAAGGGAAGCTTAATGATGTTTACACTGCCTATTTCAAAAATGGGCCATTTCTGACATTCTGAGATTGAGATGAAGAACTCTAACCCTCAGGGAACTGAGGAGAAAGGCAGAGGAGAAAAGAAAATGGTAAAACACACAGTTTTGGCAGGAGCATGGGAGACACAATGGATGGAAGAGGGTAACAAGGTGCGTGATACCTTTACATTACTGACCAACACTGGATAACATGTGAACACGTGGAGTGCAGTCCCCAAAAGTTCCATGAGCAACAGTGAAGACATGGAAGTTTCTTTCTTTCCACAGCAACCACCTGTCTAGGAGTCTAGGGACCAATCCTCCCCATCAGAGAGTCCCTAGAATGTTGCAAGTCATAGAACCTTGTAGGATATTAGAACATTAGAAGGAATTTGTTTTCTTCACATAGAGCTAAGTTAGATGTGCAATATTCCCATTAGATGAACAAAGGAAATGCTCTTAGATATGTTACTAGGACAAGTTACTTAGAAACATAGGTAATTATGTTCTTGGCACTCATGGCTGTAATTTTCATAGTAGTCTGTACTAGGTCAATGAGTCAGACCTTTAAGAAATGAAATTAACACGTAACTATGATACAGGACTATGATTAAGGGCACAAGGACTTTGCCAGAACTAGATATGGTTTCTTTCCCACAGATAAGTCTACTTCTCTGCTGGAAAAGTAGAAACGTTTACACATGGATTATATGTTTCAAAAGTGCATTGTCCTGCTGAGGCATTCCAAATCCACTCATCCATCTAGACGTCAACCAATCCATCTCTAAATGTTACCTTCATTTCCTCAGCCTTATGACTACATTCTTCTTCCAAATGTTACAGTTTGAATTTTAAATGTTCCTTGTCCTCCCAGAAAGAGAGTCTTGAGTTAGTGCCTTGGTACAGGAATGTTTTCCAACAAAATATCTCTAGTATCTCTTAAAATGCTACACACAGTATAGTTTGGCACTCAGTGCACTCACTGAATGTATTTGTTCTACCACTCGAGGGTCACCAGTGATTAAGGGGAAAAAAGACTGAGAAAAGAATCCTTTAATGCTTGGCTTAAAGACAAGAAAGTAGTATAAGAATATAGGTTAAATTTAGTCAGAGGGTTGGTTAAATGCTTTTGTCCCTTTAATCTGGTACAATCATTGCTACTGAGCTGCTAAATATAGCCAGTGCTATGAAAAATAAGCCATTTACATGAACATACAGTGAGAGAAAATTAATGAATTAATGTGAAGAGGTTAATAGCATGATTTAAAACCAAAGAATAATAAATAGCTTCCATTTAAATATAAAGCCATTGACCAATCCAAACATTAATAGAAGATAGTCAATAATTCTAATATCTTAAATAAAAAATTCAACACCTAAAATAAGAAAAAAACACAAAAGTTATATATTAAACAACAGTAATATTTTAGCATAAGCTTATAAATTTTTGCCAACCTTGGCTCAGTTTAGAAATAAAATATAACTAATCTCAGAACAGAAACGAGATGTAATTAAGCCTAAAGCCAAGTAACAGTCAGAACATATGCACTGTATCTATTAGGAAAAGCAGTCCATTTAATGCTTCACAGATTGATTACAATATTTTGGGATGAGGTGAGTATGTCCAGGGCTTTCTGCAATCAGCAAAACTGACTGTCCATCCCACTCCTCAATCACGACACCCTCAAACTCTGGCTCAGCTAGTTTTTGAGCAAGATGTTTCATGGTACTGAACAATATCCTCTTTGACTATGTCCTCTGAACTAGGGACAAATCCTTCATAAGACATTTTAGATTCTGAGTCTAAATTATCATTTATAGATGCTTTTTTTCTTTCAATTTCAAAGCAGGTTTGAATTAATCAGGGCTTTCCTTGCTATTTTAAATCCATAAGAAATGAACACTGAACATTCTTCCATGTTCTTTCTCTTGCAGGGTTCCCTCAATTAAGGGTATGATTTTCTCCCCAACTATGGTACATTCTTTCCAGGTTTGCCTACAAATTCAGCAGAAAGTTTTCAGTCAACCATAGGAAGCTGAAGAATAGAGGAAAAATGGGTTCCATTTGTGGTGGTTTAAAAATAAAAGTTCTCCTAAAAATATTTCATTATTTCCTGCCTCCTCCCAAAAATATTCCTCAGTATTCTCCAGGATATCATAAGACCAAACTATCCATTTATAATATATGTTCATTCAATATTACAAAATTAAGACAGATTGATTTCTCAAAAGCTAAGCTCTAGGCCTAAGTTCCAATATAGCATGCATTTTTTCCATATATGGTGATATTTTAGTGGCTCAGCTTATAGGTGGCATGTTCCATGACTATTTTGGTTTTTGAAAAATACTTTTGATTGTTGGAAATTAAACTGTTGCCAATCCCTGGCCAGGTAGCTCACATGGTTAGAGTGTCGTCCTGATATGTCAAGGTTGTGGGTTGATCCCTGTTCGTGACACATAAAAGAATCACCAGTTCAAAAGACCTCTGCAGCCCAATGCTCATAGCAGCATTATTTTCAATAGTCACATCTTGGAAACAGCCTAAGTGCCCATCAGTAAATGAGTGAATCAAAATACGGTGGTACATTTACACAATGGAATACTACATAGCAGAAAGAAAGAAGGAAATCCTACCCTTCACAACAGCATGGATAGAACTGGAGAGTATTATGCTAAGTAAAATAGGCCAGGTGGGGAAAGACAAATACCACAAGAAATAAAATATAACTAAGAGGAATCTCACCTATAAGTGGAACCTAATCAACAGAACAAACAATGAGCAAAACAGAACCAGAGACATGGAAATAAAGAACAAGCTGATAGCCAAGAAATAAAATATAACTAAGAGGAATCTCACCTATAAGTGGAACCTAATCAACAGAACAAACAATGAGCAAAACAGAACCAGAGACATGGAAATAAAGAACAAGCTGATAGCCCTGGCTAGTATGTCTCAGTGGATTGAACACTGACTTGAGAACTCACTGGTTCAATTCCTAGTCAGGGCACATGCCTAGGTTGTAGGCCAGGTCCCCAGTAGGGGGCACATGAGAGGCAACCACAAATGGATGTTTCCCTCCTTCTCTTTCTCTCTCCTTTCTCCTCTCTCTAAAAATAAATAAATAAAATCTTAAAAAAAAAAAAAAACAAGAACAAACTGACAGTGACCAGAGGGTTGGGGGGGTGATAGGAAAAACAGGGGGAAGGGGCAAATCAAGGAACATGAATAGACTCACAGGCATGGACAATGGGGGAGGGACTGACTGTGGGAGTTGGGGGCAGGGCAGCAAAGAGCAAGGGGAGAAAATGTGGGACAACTGTAACTGAACTATTAAAAAGTATAAGTAAATAACAGCAAAGTTTGTGTTAAAAAAAGAGTGCATAAATAAGTGGGACAACAAATCAATGTCACTCTTTCTCTCATTAAATAAAAGCTTTTAAAAAATGTTAACAAAATCCCTACTAATATCTTGTCATCTAAACATGGTATTTCAAGATTACACTTACATATACAATGGCTACCAAAAAGTATTTCGGGGTGCAGAGTTAATGAAAGTACAAATAGGTTGGAAAGGGGTAGACATCTTAAAGACACTGATAAAATGATGTATGCCTGTGTAGGTAGAGAGGATCAAGGTCACCCCTTTAAAAAAAGGGTCATACTCTTCAAAATGTGAGTGGTTTGAGAAAATGTAGACTACTAAAGCTTATGGTAAACTACCTCAATATAACTTACAGGGCCAGTAACCAAACACCAACCAGTGTTAACCTGGTTCCTATCAGCATTATTCTAAATGGTGTGGGAAATACAAAGGAAACAGCAGAGAGGGAGGAGTAGGGTGGCGGAGAATGAGCTCCAGGCCTGTGGGCTGGGAGATTGCCTCTTAATTTCTCTGATACACAATCTCCAGATATAAACAACGCAGAAGAGCTTAGAATCATCTCAGAACTTGAAAAAATATCATATTACTATTATTAACAAATAAATAAGACTAGTCCCCAAACTGAGTTTTGGGTGACCATATGATATACAGTCTTATGATTAGGGAAAAAATACTTTTCCCCTTTTATCAATTACAGATATAACAAAAAATGATGTCTCTTCTCATTAAAAGAAAGAAGTCTGTTGCGATGAAACCTACTGAAAGTTCAAGTGATTTGTTATGATGAGGTGTAGCTACAATAAACAGAAAATTCTCTAAGTAGGGTTTTCAGAAACTTTCTGATTTTCTACTTTTTCTTAACACAATCCAAAGTCCATCAGATACTAGTTTCAAAAGCTCATAATTCCACTGCAGTGCTCCATGGGATAAAAAGCTCCAAAGGAAAAAGGTGTGTTGAATGGAAACACACATTCACAATTACCTCTGACCTTCCTCTGAGAAAAGCGGGTTTTGTGTAAGGTTTTTATATGGGTCAAAAACACCCTTCACACTGAGTTCAAAGTTGTTTGAGAATCGCTCACATTAAAAAGGACTTTGCATTACATTTTTTTCCTCTCCATATTTCTTTCTGTAAAGCAGAGAAAGAAATCCTTACGGTGAAAAACGTGTCACAGCACCCCAGTTGTTAAAGAAAAAAAAACTATTTTTAATAAGACCTTCTGAAAAATAAAAAGTGGAGAAAGCTGATTTACTTATAAAACCCACAGTAAAAATGACTAAACTGCCAGTATTTAAGACAAGACTGATTTCACTGTCAAAGATGTCATGGCATACATGTAATAAATGCCCCAAAGCAACTGTTAAAAAAAAAAAAAAGTGCTGCAGCTGAAACAGTGGTTGCTAAGTTTCAAAGTATTTTCACTTCAATATACTAGATTTTCTAATAGAAAGTCAAAGTTCCAGTCACGACAGTAAATCCAATGTACCACTTTTTTCTCTACCATTCGCATTTAGTTTTTTTTAGTTTAGTTAGATTCCCTGCTAGTGAACTATTTTTAAATGTAGTAAATTGTAGAGTAGCAAAATTTCTAAAGATGACTGACGGAGCTTCAAAAAACACAGTCTTCTGAGTGTAAAAGAGTGAACGGTAGTGAAATAAGTAGTACAATGTTAACAAAAGAATAGTACTGGCTGCTTACTAGGGGCTGGACACTGTCGTATGCAACTTACAGCGTTTAGCCCAGAAATCTATGGGGTAGATGAAAATGTTATAATTACCAACATTTCAGAGGAGGAGGCTGAAGAAGTTCAGCAAATGTCAAATTTTAGTAAGTATCAGAGCCAAAATACAGACCCAGTTCTGCCTGACATCATCACAAACTCTTGAGCAACTTTTGTTCTTCAATCCCTCACCCCACACTCTTGGGGAGGTGCTGCCAAAAACTTTGCATTAGAATCAGAGTTCAAGAAAACACAGTCCTAAAAAGTCAAGAATTAGGATAAATAGGAGCAATTAGAAAGTGTTGACTTGGTTCACTTGAACAATTTTATTTGTAAAAATAGGTTCCTGGGAGTGCATCTAGACAGAGGAGAGTATGCAAAAGGATGGCCAAATCACTACACATAAAAAGTGAGAAAATTTCCCCGAATTTTTTATGAAGTTTGCTGCAATTACAAATGGCTTTTCTTCTGTTGACTTTTAATTATGTACCAGGATATTAAAAGTCAAAAAAAAAAAAAAAAAGAACCTCATTTCAGTTTTGGACTCTCCCTGTACAAACCTTGGAAAGTATGGATAGTTTTGTGAAACAATCAGACATTTTTACTAATTGGTGGTATATGAAGAAGAGCCAAAATGAACCATAGACATTTTAGCATCCCCTGGGACTGACCGAAAATTTGAGGGAGGACTTTGATTTTTTTACATCATTGAGTGAGGCTTCATTTAATTTTATTCATTCACTGATTCCAGGCATATTTTTGAGCACTGACTATGTGTTACATGCTCCTCTATGTGAGATATCGCTAAGATATTAGTGGAATCTGAACTATGACTGACACTTGAGCTACAACGATTAATAGCCTAAGGGAGCACAACGCTTCTTATTTTCCTCAAGTACCTGTGAAGAGAAGTGTCTACATGAGGAGCAAAGAACCCACAGGTAAGTTTGCTCAGTGTACCAGTTGTTTACACACTCACTGTTTTTGCTCTCAAGGCAGTGTGCAAATCAGACCAGCACATTATTTTAGATTCCAGGGAGTAAAAATTAGTGTAAATGGAGATTGTAAGTGTCTCTTCAAATCACATAAGAAATCAACACATATATATCCACCCCTAGATATCCATCAAATCCATTTTTTCTATGAAATATCAGGTTCAGCAGCAAAAAATGGATGCTTTCAACTCATATATGATAGGAACAGTTAAAAAACAAAGTTTTAAAAGCCTCAGACTATCATTTTAATAAGTCTTAAAAAATTTTTCACCCATGAAAAGACAAAACTTTGGTTATATAAACTTGAAATTTAATTTAAAAATTATGAAAACAAAATCTTTCCAGACCAAATGATACAAATGAGAATTTTACATCCCAATTAGACATAAGAAAAATAATATTAAAGTAAAACAAAGTTATTTGTACTTTATCAGTACTCAGTTAAAAAAAATTTAAAAAGCCACAACTTACAAAATAATATAAACATATGGGCAAAATCTTAACCTAGGTTTATAAACACACACAGTCACTGTAATATTAATTTTGAAGAGTAACACAAAACACTAACACTACAATGTCAGCTCCTTGAAGTCAGGGGTCTGTATCGGATTTGTTCTTTGTCCTATCACACAATATCTGATACATGTTAGGCGTTCAGTAAATACTTGCAGAATAAATAAATGAGAGTAACACTGATATTGACCCCTGCCCACCTTTTTCGTTTATCTCACTAACATAGGAATCTCCAAAATGCTAACGACTAGCCTTACCAGTACTAAAAGCAGTGTTTAACTAATGTCTGGTACTTTCAGAGGTGGAGCATCTGTGTCTCTGGATAAGAAAAATAGTGGACTACTCAAAAGGAGACTCCATTCTAAAGTAAAGAATGTAAAGGGCTCATAAAGAAGGAAGAGTTCATCTGTTTCTAAATACATTTATATAGTCATAGTGTTAATATAGGTAGCTAAATATTAACAAAGAAAGGGAGCAGAGGGAATCAGACATCAAGCCAAATATACCAGGAAGCTGAATCAAACAATAAGCCAGTTGTGCTAGGAAGCTACAGCTTCAGACACCCCAGGGGATCACAGCATTACTCCACTAAGGAAATTCACACCCCTCTCTCCCCCTGTAGGAAAGAAGGACCAACTTTCCAACCTCCCCAGGGAACAGCCTGCCATTGTCCTGGGTTACTGAGAGAAAGATACAACAATAGAGGGAAAATTACTCTTCTGGACACATGCCCCATAGAATCCAAGATGGCACAGGGGGAGGTGCTCCCACTTTCAAGTACGCACAGTGCGGGTTAAGATGGTGGCCATCCAGGGTGAAGCCTAGCCTGGGGAAGGGAATGGATTGGATGAAGGACACAGAACCACAGAAAACATAGGAAATGACATGGTTAGGTGGGAGACCCAGTGCAAGCCCAGGAAGAACTGAGAAATGGATGGGTTATTTTGGAAACACACCTAATCCTTCCCAAGCCCGAGACATATAATCCAAACACAATCCAAGCTGAATAGAGTGTGCTCTCTCTCTCTCATCTGATAACACCCACTCACCCTGTCTGTTCAAGGGTTCTTCTCTGTGCAGCCATGGCAGAGCCATGCAGCCCTGGCGGCCACACAGACTCCAGACCTGCGTTTGGGAATGCAGAGCGCAGCCAGGGACAGAAGCTAAGCTAGCCGGATGGCAACAGATGCTACACTAGACTAAGTCTTGGCATGGCGTAGAGTCTCTGGACAGTGGCCTTTGTTCTGGGCTTGATGAAGACAAGGCTGGGCTTTTTCCACAGAGGGATGGACAGAGATGAGACACTGGGAACCTAGGGGCAGTGATTTATTTCAACCCCAATAACTCTTATCACTAAAACTTTCTCCCATGCATGGGTCCCTGCAAATGCTTTTCTTATGACTCCATGAAAGAACCCCATTTCCACTGGCAACAATTAAAATATAAATAATAATTGATTTTCCATTTAAAAACATCCCATGGATATGGAAGACAACAATGGTTATGATATGCAATGTAATTTTATCCATTTTGACCATAGCCATATGACACTGCCATTTTTGTAGGTTAAAAGCAATCACATATTAGCAATTCCATATGCCTCAAAATGATCAAATCAATGTATGGCTGACAGGGACTGGAAAATGGCAGAGAGAGTAACAGTGTAGAAAAGGTGGGAGAGCTAACAACTGTATTTTATAAAATGAGAACTTAAGAAATACTGTCTATGGAAAATAGAATAATAAATACAGATTTAGATATGTTTCTGAGGTTACAAAGGTGACTGAACAGGAAAAAAACCCCTAAAACTTAGTACATTCAACTAAGGGATAAAAAGGACATATAGGATGGCATAAATAAAGATGCAGGATAAATTAATCCTTCTCCATCATACCGGATATCAATAAACTACATCTAAATAAAATAACTGCCATATTGTTAAAAATGTGGAGGCAACCCCCTCAAGGACTGATGACAAAAATAACTGTGCTCACTCTGTGTTGAAAACTCAGGTGAATGCCCTTTGGGGCAGGTGGTAATGGGTTTCCACTATGAGCCTTTCAGAATCGTTCGGCTTATTTTAACAATGGTACGTACCCTTCAATATGAATATGTTTTAAGGGAGTAACAAAAATACCTAACTCATGAGTTTGTCGTTAAGTATGTAATGAGATGGTGCATGCAAAAGACTGACAGTGCCTGTCTGGCATATAGGAAGCATTAGTAAATGGAAGCTATTACTTTTTTAAAAGTCATTGTGAAGGTTGAAAAATTCAGCTGAACTAGGTATAATGATCCTACAAAAACTACACTATGTTTTATGAAAGCAAAGAAAAAGTGTAGTTTTAAGTTGTATTATACACATTACAGGTGCATTTAAAATGCATGTTTATGTGTACTTGAATAACAAAAGCAACTATTTTCCAATACAAGCTTTGATCTTAGGTTATACACAAGAATTTGCTAAAACACTGTATAACTGAGAAAAATCACCTTCTTTCCTCCTTTGTCTTTTAGAACTTTGCCAGAATTTCCTTTTTTTTTTTAACGTGTGACTTCCTCAGGAAGACTTTAGAACTTAGATTTATTTATATTTCAATTCGAGCTAAGATTTTAGAGAGAATGACTGTACTAAGTAGAGCTGAATCTAAAGATCAAAAGGCAAAAGCAAAATGAAAACAAACAAAAAAAAAAACAAGAAAAAAGCTTGATAGTAGGATATACGTGTTCTAAAGTTAAAATAAAGTAATTAAAATCCATTTGTGGAAAACGTAGGGTTAACTCTGCATGGATTTTCTCTCCTCTCCTAAAAGGAAGAGTGAACTACAGCTGACCCACTTACATAGTGTGGATGAGAGGCTTGGACCAGAAGGAAAATGCAACCTTTGAAATCTCTCCTCTGTTTGACTCTAAGTCTCTGCATGCAGATCCCATCCTCACTCAAAGTCTGAGACATCCTTCCCCCACCCACCTCCTCCCAGGCAGCTGATGGGGCAGATTCCAGTAAGTCAAAGTCTGACTTTTTAAAAAAGTCATTCTGGAAAACAAAGGAGCTCAGGTTGACCTTTAAAGACAGCCCCCAAATCAGCTCCCCAGCAGTTGGCCACTGTTCTTTTGTGACTATGGTACAGCACTTTTATAAACAAAAAGGCAAATCTTAAGTTTACTCAAGGTAAGAAAAAAATACAAACAAGTTTGTAAAGAACTCTGAATGGTGCACTACTTTTTTTTTATCTCTAGAAACATTCCAAGTAGCCAGCATGATGAACATCAAAGTCAATACAATAAATGAAACTAAAGGTTTACCAGTGAGACTTGTCACACAGAAAGAAATGGAGGAGAATTGGGGGAAGGAAGAGGAGGTGTGACAATCAGCAGCTTTATATATTGAAGGAATCAGAGGCTGCTTAGGGCTAAGTCCTAGTTTTGTGTGAACACATTCCCTCTCCAGGTGGAGAGGGGATTTGACAGCATAGTGATTAGATAGATGGCCCAGAGACTGGCAAAGTGTCCACGGAGGCGTAGCCAATTGGGGTTATTAGACCCTGGATTAGCTTTCCACTAACAGAATGGCACCGCCTTAACTGAGTGGCTGTTTTAATCACTTGGAAATGTAACCTTCCATAACATTCAAAACTGTTTTTGAGAAAACTAAAAAAAAAAAAAAAAAAAAAATCCTCAAGAGAAGCTTTGAGTCAGGTCCCTTATAACACATATTAGATTTAGACTTTTTGCTAGTCTGTGGGGATGGGGAAATTTGACCTGATTTGGTTAATTCATGCAATTTTGTAAAATGAATCAAACAAGACCACAACTCCTATGACAAACTGGAACAAAGCAAATAAGGCAATGTGAATGCTGATTTTCTGATCTCATAATCCAGGCTTCTGTGACTGGTCACTGAAAAATAAATATCTCCATGTGAAGCAATTAGCGCTCATTAAAAAAGAGAGGTGAAATGTACGGGAAGAATAAATTCTCAAGAGAACTCAAGATTCTGAAATTTTATTGCAAAAATTTTTCAGGCAGTCAAAATACCCATAAAATATATAGAATGAATATATTTAAAAGACTTCAAAGTCTAGAAAGGAATGAATTATTTTATATATATATATGTTCCAAAATCAGCATGGCTGACCTTTCAGCAAAAGCAATCTATAGCAGATCATAAAGAAACACGAAGATATTCCTCTTCTTCAACTTCTGTGAGTGTAATATCATGGAAATTTTTTATTTAAAATGAAACTCACTAACTATAGGTACAACCTCTTTTTCAACACAAGGATCACATCCAGTATATGAAGGAATATTCCTAGGAAGCTCACGCTGTCATATATCAGGCAGGCAATGGTATAGGACCTGTCATTTGCTCACCAACATAAGGCTAATCCATGATGAAAGAATGTGAAGGGATTAGCCAAAGAATATATATGCATGACTCACAGACACAGACAACAGTATGGTGATGGCCAGAGGGAAGTGGTGGTGAGGGCAGGGGGAGAAATGGGGACATCTGTAATAGTGTAAATAATACAAATAAAGTAAAGAGAAAGAAGGAAGGAAGGAAGGAAGGAAGGAAGGAAGGAAGGAAGGAAGGAAGGAAGGAAGGAAGGAAGGAAGGAAAGAAGGAAGAGAAAAAGGGATCTAATCCAGCTGCAGGCATTGCACCAAAGCATACAATGAGGAAGGGTCTGCACACAGTTCCAAGTGTCCCATCAGGCACAGGAAATGGGGAGTTCTAGTACAGGTAAACTGGAGCCAATCCTCTAGTGTGCAGATTCCAAAGTATTTGTTAAAAGATGGCAGGGTGCTACTCACCGGGCTAGGGAAGAGTGTGACTAGCAAGAGTAGAATAAAGCAGCTGGGGTTCCAGAAGTGGCTTAATTAGTCCGAGGTCCAGAGAAAACAAGCATGTGTGAAGGTGGGAAAAGAATGTCAAAGCCCTTGAGCCAAGACCCCCCAGAATGCTCCTGAAGTTGAACAAGTTTGAGTGTCACTCATTGCAGTGTGAGAAAACACACATCCTGGGGAACTGCAGGCATGTCAGAAAGAGGGGCTTATTATAGAATGTGGGCCTACCTTAGGTAGTTTTGGAGTGGGTTCCAGAGACCAGGGTTTTTCTCTGCATCAGACAATGTCAGAACATTGGGTTAATCCTATGATTGGGCATCAATAAGTCTACTTCTTACAAGGGAAGACTAGTGCAAGGCTAAAGCTGTAATTGGTCAAGAAGCAGCATCACTCATATTGACAAACATGGGGGGTGTCTGGTAATTTCTTTGGCTTGAATAATGTTCATGTTTCTGTTTGTATTCTGTATTCCTACAGGATCATAGAGAGATCTCATTTTTGTCTTGATTCACCATAGGCACAAAGTGTCTAATGTTGGTGTTTGGCAAAGATGTTTGTGTTCAACTGAAAAAGAGCATAGGCTGGCTATGCCTTCCAAGTACCTCCTAGATAGCAGGACCTACTCTCCTCAGAGGATGAGCTGGGTGAGGTACTTCTACTGGGTAAGAGGCCTGAGTTGTCCAGTACTCAGGAGCCACGTGGAAGCACAGCAGACATCTCCATGCAGAAGCATTCTGTGTAATTCTTATTACAAGTGTTTGAGGAGAAGGAGTGACACCTGACCTTGGTCAGGTGGTGTTTTGGGGATTCGGCTGAGAAAGGCAGGGGCTGGGGTAATAATTTCCCAGTGTCATAGCTCAAAATATGCCACTGTGTCAAGCATAGTCTGTATTCTTAACTGTCATTAATGATATTTTGGATGTGTCCAGACCAAGGAAACTCTGCATTCTCAATAGTAGCTCATGCCTATTCCTACAGCTCTGCCCCCAGGTAATTTATTCCCAAAATCTTTTACCAGGACTTCCTGCACTGTTGGGTTAACACAGCCCCAGCATTCCTTTTGCACCTGTTATACAGTTTAAATCATACTTGTATTGAATCTTATGTTTTGATCTTAAGTCCCTCTGGAACAATTCCTTGAGTATGTTAGTTTGTTTTAATCTCTCTATGCTATGTTCATACTAAGTAACTGCTAAGATTTTCCCCTCATCAGGAGGAGTTGCCAGTTCACACCGTAAATGATATTTGCCCCTAGTTAATCACTTCTCATTTACTGATAGGTTTCCAGAGGAAAAATATCACCCTACTAGATAACATTGGAATAACAGTGTAAGTGTGAATATCCTTATGTTACAAGGAGAAAGATATTTTATTCTATCCATGTTCATGAGAGCTAACAGAAGTTTCATCAGACTAGTTCAACTTAAGCATAATTCCATAGAAAGTTAGGATATTTTATTTTATAAGAATTATCATTATTATTTCTTGTGGAAAAAAGTACAAAGGCTTAAAAGTTCAATAAATAAATAATTATACAAAAGTCTTCTATTTTAACAGCCACAAAATTTGTTTCTTAATAAAAAACAACCTTTTGTCATTGCATTCTATTGAGAATGATCACATTGTTACCAATGCTGGTAACAAAGCATTGAAAATAGAATTAATCCTATGCAGCAAAGGTCGCAAAACACATCACTCCAATATGCACGCCTGTGGAAATTCAGGTCATGCCATCCCCAAACATGCCACTTTGCTATGTTGATTGTTTTGAGCTGTAGGTACATACAAAACAGCTGACCTCCCCTTCTCTGTCTAAAGACTGATCCTGCAAAAGCAACACAGTCATTATAAATAATCGGCTAATCCTCCAATCATGGAATTTCATCAACTGGAGACAACTGACTCTTGTCATAAGAAAGGAGACTAGAAGTGGACACCACATCCAAACAAACTTTGTCACAAGATACATTTATTTTGAATTTGTATTTCCTCTATTAAAACCCCTTTATGGTCATCTCCTTGCTCTGTTAGAGCCAGCAGTGTTCCCCATGCACATGGACTAAAAATGTCGGTAAAACCAAACAGATCATCAGGGACATCAGAGTTTAGCTATCTTCAAGGCATTTATTCCTATTCTTCTGAGGACTCATTCGTCTTTCCTGAAACTCTCTTACTCTCTTCTGAGAGGCCAAATCCTCCCCTTTTTAAGATGGTGTTTAATCCTGAATTCTAAGTCACCTTTTTTGGGTTACTAATTTTTCCCTGGTGTGCACATAAGGTATACGTGTCAATAAACTTCTGTTTTTCTCTTGTTATCTGTCTTTCTTACAGGGGTCTCAGCTAAAAACTCGGGGGGGAGGAAAGAGGAAAAATTATTTTTCTTCCCCTACAGTAGCTGACAACACATACACACACACAAACACACACACACGAAGTGCTTCCTTAAGGATTTGTTAGCCTATGTCTCGAAAAGTAAGCAAACATCTTTGATTTCTTATTTTTTTTATGTTTCCAAACCAAATGCTTCTATTCATGGAGTGCAAATATTGGCAGGTAGTTGCTTTCCCTCAGAGCTGAAAACGTTCTTGTGAGCGCACCAGACAGGAAAAGCTCTTTCTTTTCTTCTCCACGCTCGGCCATGTTATACTCAAAGTCAGGACCTTTTCCAAATTTGCTAGAAAAAGACAGAATCAAGAGCCAAATAAAAGCCTCTTTAACTTGTTTTTTTTATTTGAAACTTCAAAGTAGGTCATTTACACAGTGAAAAGAACGAGGAAGAAGAAAGAGAAAGCAGTTAACATACAAACGAAGGCTCCACAACAGTAAAACCCAAACCCAAACACGTTTTTCTCCAGAGCAAATTGTCCAGTACTGTCGGGAAAAATGAGTCATGGAATTGGTTTTGTTATGTTTCCTTCCAATCATTATGAAAAGCCATTGACTGTAAGCTAAAGATGAAAAAAAGAAAAAGAAAAAAAGCATAGCACTCAAAATAAAAGGACGGAGACATTAACCATTTATGAACCTGAGCAGCATATTTTTTTTTCTTTTAAAAACCAAGTGAATTTTCTGTTGATCTCAATTTACAACTATGTTTTCAAATAAGGAATATTCTACCTTTATTTTTAGGAAAAACTACTGTTCTTATCAACTAACTACATTTCCTGGAAGACTAACTGACACTCTTACTCATCTTAAAAACTGTTTTCTTGGCAAAAGCCAAGCTCTGCTTTGAGGCGCCTTATTATCCCCTCAGCTCAAGGCTTCTCAAACAGCAAGGTGCACAGGAATCACTATAGGGGTCTTGTTCAAATGCGGATTCAATCCAACCAGCCCCCAGTTCTGTCAACACTGCTGCCCACACACTGCAAGAAAAGAGAATTGGTAAAAAATATGGCAACCCATGACCATGCCCGGAGATTCAGTTTAAGTACTTACATAGTAGAGACTGACTCTATTTTTTTTTGAAATTTTTTTTTATTTTAATGATTGTTCAAGTACAGTTTTCTCGAGACTGACTCTATTTTTAATAAATTCAACAAATGACCAAGATGTTCAAAATGTTTCCTAGGGCTGCCATGACTAAGTACCACAACCAGGTGGCTTACCACACCAGATCATTTTCAGTATATTGAAGGCTAGACATCTGAAATCAAGGTGTTGGCAGGGTGATGCTGTTTCTGAAGGCACTAGGGGATAATGCTTCCTTGCTTCTAGTTTCTGGTGCAGTTGGCGATCCTCGGTGTTCCCTGGGTGGTAGATGCATCACTCTAATCTCCACTTCCATCTCAACTCGGCATTCTGGCTTCTGTGTCTCCTCTTCCTCTATGTTGTCCACAAGACATTTTCCTCTGTGTCTCTGTGTCTAAATGTTCCTTTTCTTATAAAGACACCAGTTATTTGATTAGAGCCCACCTTCATGTGAACTAATTATATCCGCCAAAAACACTATTTCCAAATAAAATCCAGGGGTGCTGGGGTTATGATTTCAACATAATTTTTTGGGGGGACATAATTGTATGCGCACCAAAAATTGGGATCCACTAAAACGGTGCTTCTCCATACTAATTATTCAATAGAATCATCTGAGGAACTTTCAAAATTACACTAGTGCTGGGCTCCAGCCAATTAAATCTGACCCTTAAAGGGTGACACCGGGCATTAGTATTCTTTAAAAACTTCTCAGGTAGTTCTAATGTGCAGTTGAGAACAACTATATAAGGCTCAGATATTACAGCACTTTGTGAAAATATGGAACTGTTTTTGTGCAGGGGCGGAAGGAGGGAAAGTACCAAATTACTTTATTTGAAGGAATGGTACACGTGAAAGAACATAAGTGGATGATTTGGTACAACTTATAGAAAAGGAAAAGGTACTTTCAACATGCACGTCATACTTTGGTGACCAGGAAAGTCACCTCTGTGGTTATGGAAAGCCAGCCCAAGGCTTAGCTCTCTTCATTGTTTCCCAGGGTGTGCTTGTCAAAGAGATACTCTGCCATGCCAGACGCATAAGTTGATTACGCAGTCACCAATTCCTTGATGGATTTCACTTGCTCATTCAGGTAGAGAGTCTCCATGAAGTCAAAATGACCAGAGAGGTCATTTTTTCAGTGACCGGCTCATGCAATTTCAGTGGTGACTGATTCTCACTTTTTTACAAGTGCAACACACACTCCAGAAAATGTGGACTATTTTTAAATAAGTTTACATTTTTTCTTAGTATGCATTATAAAAAAATACACTGGTAAATTTGGTCTGCGCCAAAAAATGCTGTTTGGAAAACAGGCATTTGTTTTTCAAATAGAGTTTACAGTCAATATTATTTTGTACTAGTTTCAGGTGTACAGGGTAAAGGTTAGACAATCATGTACTTTACAAAGTGTGGTCCCCCTGTCCCGATATTTCCAGTATCCACCTGGCAACCTGCGTAGTTACTGTGACATTATTGACTATATTTCCTATGTTCTACTTTACATTCCCATGACTATGTTGCAGCTACCAATCAAAACAGAGGCATTTTGATAATGGTGTTTAAGCACTCAAAAGTTTCTCATCAATATGATTGCAGGTATTTGATGATTTTAATGGGAATAATATGGATTATAAAATATTTACTTCTCTATATTATAATTATGAAATAAGAATTTTATTACACTAAGAAATAAAGGTAAAGAATTAAGGAAGAAAGTGTATATGAGAGAATTAAATTGAAGTAATTTGACCTTGGGATATCAAACTAAGTTCAAGATATCTTAACACTGTTTTCAAGTCTTGCCCATGGTGTTATCTCTCTAATTTTGCTCCAAAGGGACTATTATTAAGGACCGTATTTAGATTAGTCATTCCAGATTGCCCTCAATTTTCCAGAGCTGTGATTCCAGAAAATATTTGATAATGGCTTCTAAGGGTTTTAAAATAGAAAGACGCAATTTCTGTGCAAAATATAAAAATAAGAAAAGAAAATAAATCATGAACTGTTCATTATATATAGTCAGACCTGGAGACCTAAAAAATATGTTAGGAAGTTTAAATGACTAATATTGAGTGTCATTTCCTTATGGGAGTTGAAGACAATTCTATATTGCTATTTGCTTTGTTATTATAGTAATTACTGGCTAAAGTAATAAAAATTTCATGAAATAATAAATTTCACTGTGTTTCCTATTGTACAACATGGTGTGCTGAGGTGTCAAACTCATTTTAACTGGGGTCATTTCCACATCAGCCTCACAGTTGCCTTCAAAGGGCCAAATGTAATTTTAGGGCTGTATAAATGTACCTGCTCCTTAACGAGGGGCAAGGGTCTTGGCGCTGCTACGGGGTAGAAACAAGGAGCCAGGCCAGATAAAACAAGGTGGAGGGCCGGATTCAGCCCATGGGCCTTGTGGTTGCCAACTATGGTGTAAAGTAAGAATCTAAAGAAATAATGATATATTATGATCCAGAGGAGAATATATAGCATATTAATGAAAACACTAAGAACCAATAATTGAAGATATAGCATCATAAAATGTCAGAAGGAAAAAATTAATATGGAAGTGAACCAAAACATGCTAATCAGGCTAATAATAATAATAAGTAATCAAACAACCTGTTCAATAGGAAAAGGTAAGGATACAGAAGTCAACATGTGGTTGTAGAACTACCATCATAATTCACTACCCAAACCAGGATCCCTACGAGGGAAAGAAGTCATTAATTACTCACGGACAGCAGTTGCAATCAGCGGCTGTCACCCAAACCTGAGATAGTGCAGTAAAACTATAGTGTAGCAACTCCAGTTTTGATCCACTCTACCAGTGCTCTTGACTTCCTTTAAGAGTGCCTCTACTCTAGTCCTTGCAACACCTTTTTTAACGTCTTTTCCATGATCGACTGTCTATTCCAAAATGTTGTACAAAAATCCATAAGCACTAAATATTATCAGTAAGAATGGACTAAATTATACTGTGGTGAAGTCAACCCCAAATCTCAGTGGCTTAAAACAACCAAAGTTTCCTTGTCTTTTGTGTCACATGCCCAGCAGAGGTGGGCAGGGAGTTTCCATTCAGATTAGGCCTGAACATCACCAGTCACTATGCTAGAGGAAAGAGTGCCCCAGCCTCACACCACAAGTGAGTAGCATGTCCTGGAAAAGACGCAGATCACTTTCTCATCAGATTTGCACAAACTCACCACATGGTGCCACCCAACCATGAAAGGCCTAGAAAATGCGATCCTACTTTGTGCCTGGAAGAGGTGAAGTGAAACTATTTCCAAATACAATTCATAACTACCATAAAAACCTCTTTGTAACTCAATATTTTCTTGAACCTTGCTATTGTTATAAAGACCTATTTTGGGGGATGGGGAGGGTGTTGTTTTGAAAGGGAGGCAATCTACCCTCTTTCTCTCTTCAGTATATTCTTCCTTCTGATTTCCTTCTTCCTTTGTATTGTTCTTATAATGCCTAATAAACGTATTTAAGTCTGTTCCTGCTACAGAAATGCTGCAGGACAAACCATATTTCACATATGCCACTTTTTTGTAGTAACTCTTCTGCTTAACACTTAGCAAGCAATGAGGCATGCCTGCCCAATCTCTGTGATGAGTACAGCCTGTAAAATAGCCACATTTTTCAAAGTACAAATTAGAAAAACTTCCCTTTCCCAAACAGGGAAAGTGATGATTGTAACACAGGTAGTGTTCCCTTCAAGACACAAAAATCTGAGCAGACTAAATTTAATCCTCTGGAATGTAGAGCACACACCAAATTCCATACACAGAATGACCATACCATGTAAACTTGATATTAACATGCATGTATAATACATAAATTCTGCAAAGGGACTTTAAAGGTTATTATTCCTGAGTGATGGCTTTACAGGCCACTTTTAACTGGATAAGAGAAGGTGAAGGGATTAGGCAAAGAACGTGTATGCATAACTCATAGACGCAGACAGCAGTGTCTCGGTGGCCAGAGGGAAGTGAGGCGGGGGCTGGGTGGGGGTGGGCAGAGGTGGGGAAAATGGAGACATCTGTAATAGGGTCGACAATAAAAATAAAGAAACAATTACATTTTCTTTTTAGATCTTTTCTTTGTTTTCCAGATACCCTTCAGTACACTTGTATTTATTTACATTATGTAAGAAAAAAAAATGTATCCTTCAGGTCCTGTCTTCATGAAGATGTATTTCTCTTTCTCTGAGAAGGCTGACTTAAGGACCAGATGTTAATCTCTGCCTCCAGATGTTTTACAGTTTTGGCTGCTTTGGGAATACCATTTGATTGTACAGTTACAATAGCCTGGTGATTTAGAAACAGATTTAGGTGATTTCCCACTTTCAAGGAGAATTTTAATGTGAAAAATTGGTTATATATGTATGGAGTTGCATAGAGGACAAAAATTATATATTCACAGTGGCACCAAAAATTAGCAACAACTAACCACTTTTTAGGCTCCCTCACAGACACCTTTAAAATCCTAATTCAAACCCCATTCCTAATCTGTGGAATAAATTATGAAAATATGCTGTTCATTTCAAAGTATATAAAATTTTGAAACACACATAACCCTACTAAGCATAACACTGTTTCCAATTTAAGGTGGTAAAAATCATTACCTTTATAACTAAAAGCCTTAAACAGGATTTTAATTCTGTTTAAGCTATATTTAGCTATATAATTGCTATTACTTAAAAAAGAACAGGTGTTTTATTGAAAAAGAACATTTAGAATTTTATATTTATTTCTGGGGAGGGAGTAGAGAATCAGACCACATAGTTCCAAATCCCTACTTGCTGCGTTTTTTGGATAAATTACTTGATCTCTCTGAGCCTGTCAGATGGAGGTTTAATAGTACCCAGGTTATTCTCATATATATAATTTAAAATGTTATAAAGATAAAAACATTTTATACAAAGAAAATATTTTTAAAAGAGCTAAGTAAAATTTTATTTTTAAAAAGTTTATTTCTTCACTTACACTGTAAAATGGTCATTTATAAAACTCTTTTCTGTTCATTTTAATTTATTCTTTAAACATTTTAAAATATTTTTTAATGTTGACACTTTTACAGATGGCCCCATTCCCCCCTTTGCCTTCTACAGACAGTCCCCGCCCCATTTCCACATTGTCTAGGGGTTACGCATACATGTTCTTTTGTTAATTGCTTCACCTTCTTTCATTTGATTTTCTCTCCCTTCCAGTCTATGTATTGTTTTTAATTCATGTACTATGTTAGTATGTTTTCTAATAATCTCTTACTATATTTGGGGTATGTGTGTGTATGTTTTATGTATGCATCACACATACATATATAATTTATAATTTCTTAAATGTAATATAATTTAACATAGTTAGAGCTAATTGAGTGCTTACTCTGTGCCAGAATCAATTCTAAAAACATTTCTGTTAACTTATTGACTCCTCAAAAAATTCATCCATTTTAGTTTATAGGTTGAGTCTTGGATAATTTAAAATAATTTACTGAATATCAAGCACTATTATAAAGAGCAACTGAATTATTGCTCCATCCTTCAACTTCTGATAATATTGAGAAAACAATTATTTAGATATAAATCTATGCCCAAATATATCTGATTAATGATATCCCTTAAAATATCTTTCTAATGGTTCACTACTACTCTCAGTTCAAAATGATCTATAAGAGGAAAATAATGTCTCAAAACTAAATAACAAATTTGTTATATGGTTGAGGAGGGGAAATCCATTGACTCTCAGACTTCATTTTAAATATATTGATAAATTATAGCTCTACTTGACAAACTCTAAGACCAGAAATCAATTTATTATTACTGTGTAAAAAATATAATTCTAAAAATCTTAACTCAAATTATGAATAATAATAATAATTAGTATGGCTGTAAGTAATGGAATTTTGTCTAAAGTTGTTCTAATGAGCATATACATGACCTTGAATAATATTTGATCAGAAATCATAAATGATGCAAAAATTTTATCTAATTATGTACATTTAAACTGATTCAGAAATGATTAATAAATCTCTGAGATTTATTAATCTCAGACAATCACTTCTTACTTTGGATCCTTAATTTTTAATCTTTCAGTGAGGTCTTCTCAATAGGATTTTAAAGTATTGTTAAACTAATCAAACAATGATACAATAAATGATGTGAAAAAGCAAGTTATCAGAAATCATGATTTCATTTTTACATAATATATGTGCATCTTGTATGTAAAATATATTATTTTTTATAAAAATAATGTCTGGATAGCACCAAAAAAACTAGCAGTCACTGTTTCCTGCCTGGTGATACTGAGAGTTATTTTAATTCCTTCATTTTCTTTATCTTTGTTTTCCAAATTTTCTATATTGTGCCAGAATCAGCTTTGTAATTTAGAAAATTTACAGAGCAATTCAAAATCCAGAAATGAGTAAATTATTATAATTCATCATCCTAACACTTTGTCAATGGATCCATTTTCTTTTCATTAAATTTTCTTCCATATTTATCCATATAAATGCAATAGCACATGCCACAATTTCATTTAAATTAATTATAAAATTAGCCTCTGTGAAAAAGAAACAAAAAAAAATACCACCTTTCTAACTATTCAAAAATATTGATATATCACTGGATTATAATATTTCAAGTCCATTATGCTTGTATGCACTATTCATACTGAAATACAAGTTTCAAGTCTGTAATGTACTAACCTTTAAAATTTTAGCAATCCCCAAAAATATTATAATCATGTATGGAAAGTTTTTCTAAGTAAAGTATTTTATAGAAACCTTAGCACCTGAATACAGGAATTTTCAGTGAATGATGTCTTCAACCTTGTCAACTTGATATATGGGTTCTTTTTCTATCCTCAGGTTGATTTATGGATGAATTCCAAAAACAGTTCTCATATTACATCCTGAGTATCTTCTTTGATCAAAAAATTAAGAATAATAAATGTGTACAAAAGAAATATCATTTATATATTTATATATAGTTAGGCAGAAATGCCCTAACCAATGTGGCTCAGATAGATGGGCATTATTCCTCAAAGCAAAACAGGTTCAATTTCCAGTCAGGGCACATGCCTGAATTATAGGTTTGGTCCTTGCTCAGAGCATGTATGAGAGGCAACCAATCAAAGTTTCTCTTTCACATTGATGTTTCTCTCTTTCTCCCTCCCATCTCCTTTCTCTAAAAACAAATAAATAAAATCTTTTAAAAAATCAGAAATGGAAACAAGACCATCACTATTGCTCTTATCATTTTGCTTACAATGTAATAGCCAGATTTCCAGTCAAGATGGGGGCATAAGTGGACATGCCTTGCCTCATTGTACAACCATAAGGAACATAACTAACTTAAAAATGAAAAACACAAGAACTGCCAGAAAATTACCTAGAAAAAACACCCAGAACTGTACAGAAGTCTGACAACCAAGAATTCAAAGAAGCTATACTCACCTAGATGCGTAGGAGGGACAGGGTCTGGGAGTCAGGAAAGACAGGACTTAGTGTGTCAGTGGTCAGTGGGGGCAGAGAGATGCCAAGGTGGGGAGGCAGTGAGTCAAGGAGGCAGGGAGGACAAGACAGCCCCACATTCACATGTGTTGGATAAAAATCGAGGACACTTTGTGAGCAAGCTAGCCTAGACCCAGGCCAGACCACAGAGCCTGAGGCTCCAGCGCCAGGAAAAGAAAGTCTCTTATCTCCTGGCTATAAACCCAGTGGGGTCTGGGGGTGGCCTAAGAAACTGCCTGTTTCTCTGAAGAGCTGGGAACAATGCAAACCCACCCACCCTGGGAACCACAATGGGGATAGCAGCTAGAGGGGCACCAGTTGTATGTGAGAAGTGGGTGAAGTGACTGGAAATAGGATGAGGGCCAGGCAAGTCCCCAGAAGTCAGCCAGCAGCAGCATTGTCCCCTCTTTGAACCCTCCCCCATACACAGAGCCACAGTTGACCTGCCCTGGCAAATACCCAAGGCTCTGCCTATTACAACTTAACAGGTATGGTAAAACAGAATAAGTGGCTCACCTAGTACACAGACACAGGGAGGCTGACAAGGAAATTTGGCCCAAATAGAGAAACAGAACAGAACCCCAGGAAATTAACTAAGTGATGGGGAGATAGCTAACCT